>SSNS01000793.1:5920-16741 GCA_006937985.1 Aphyosemion australe
TGTGTGTGTGTGTGTGTGTGTGTGTGCATTAATAAACCCAACAGTAACCCTATTTTAATATCTAAAAGGTTTCCCTTGATTAATAGAAGCTTAAGCTCTTCAGATTGTGTCGTAAACCAACAGCTCATGTTTGGAGATGGCCATTTCTTTACTGCAAACACATCAGACTGTCAAAAATAAATAAATAATAACAATAAAAATCCAGATTGTAAACATATGTTTTAATTAATTAAAAGTTGTCTGAAGAAAATGAGTGAGAATGGATTTAATGTGTAAAAAGAGAGAAATATACAAATAAGTCATCAGATGTCTGCAAAATAAATGATTAAATAATTCAAATATGACTAAATGATGAGTATAAGACATGCGTTTTAGATACTTTACATTTTACTTTATAGTTCTCCACTCTATGGAAAGCCAAAACGATTCAAATTGAATAGATTAAATAACAATTTCAACCTGCTAATAATTAAGAAAAATGAATTAAAAACTTTGATTTATGAAGATGTTCAATAAAAATGTAACATGTATTTTTAATTTCATTGATGCCACATTTTATCATCATTACTAAAAGTGATTATGGTGTCTTCAGCCTTCCATAACCGGGGGAAAGTTCGAGAGTGAAGTGAAGAGGGGGAGATTTATGGGATAAAAGTGGATAATGACAGCGATGGACTGAGACAGCTGGAGGGAAAACTACCAGAGGGCATCCGGAGTGATGGAGTGGAGGCAGAGGGCGGAGATTAATGATGAGGGAGAAGTAAAATGATGGCAAGAAATAAAAATGGAGAACGAGCAGCTCAAGTAGTGAAGGGCAAAGAGAACAAATATCTATTTATCTAAAACCTTTCTATGTAATCTAATAAAAACAGGCCATACAGGAGGAGATGTAAAGCGTTTCATCATGATGTAAGAAAACTACAAATGAAAAAGTATAATTAAACTAAATGCTGTTTTTGAAGGATTTCCCTCACATGTGGAAGAGACCTGTAGAGACTGTCAGTATTTGTGTAAAAGTTACAATTACCCTTCCAATCCAACTGGCAGAATAAGGTAGGAGTTTGAGTCAGAAATGTTCCCTTTTCTTATTTAGGTTACAAAATTGTATTCTATAGAAATGTTTGCATGGTGGAGCAGTAGGCAGCACTGTGGCCTCGCACTGAGAAGGTCCAAGAGGGTTTTGGCAGGATCCTATCACTTCCATCCAAGAGAACAGGGAAAATCTGCAAAAGCAGAGTTTGAGAAGTGTAGAAAGAAGCTACTGAAACTCCAGAGAGGAGCATTTATATGAGTTTAAGAGCACAAGAGTCCACTGAGAGCAAATAAATCATATATTTGGACTCAAGAAGCGATATTTTTGTGTTTTGAGACACAGCAAAACAAGATCTGAGCATGACAACAACAATTAAAGGGACACTTTGCAACTTTTTCATATTTTATAACTCCTGTAGACACTAATGAAGGCTGAGGAGACATTTCAGCACAGCACAGCGAGGAGAGATAAGTTTCACTTTTGGTTTCGCCAATGAACACTAGGGGGTGCTAAAAACAAGCCAAACCTGACTAGTGTCCCTTTAATACTCTCAAATTGACAAAATATGCTCTTTATTAAACTCAGGATGTTAATCCAATAGGTACTTTTTACGTTTTTATGACATTTGAGGAAGTTCCTCTGATGAAAACATCATGAAAACATTAAGAAGTGGTCTAGTTCCTGCTAGGATAATCACGTATGCAGATGATGCCGTTTGGTTCCTTCACAAGTCAGATTTTTACGTCGTTGCTAAAGAAAACTTTTATAAGTGAGTGGATAGTTAAAATGTTGTGCTCTCTCTCCTGGCTTCTCTCTACACCACTTGGTAGGGCTGGGCGATAAATCGAAAATCTATCGTCATCAAAACTTCGGACTCTAACCGATATCAGTTTTCCCAGGTCAATAAATTCGGTAATTAAAAAAATGAAAAGTTGTGTAGCTTGGCGACGTTCATGTCCCTTTCAGAAAGTTTTACCACCTCCAGTCACATGACAAAATGACTCAACATAATACACACGACAGCCCCATCTAGTGGACAACTTTTGTTTCTGCGCACACGTGTAGCTATCGTCCGTTTATCATTATCAAAGTCAACTCCTCAACATACCATGATGTTGATTTTAGGCCCCTTCACTTGGATATGTTCGACTTTCATAAAGCTGTAGAGGAAGGAGGGTTCTGATGCAGAACTATGCCAGCGTTTCACTGTGATAAGAACCTTTGCTCCTCTACAGTGAACAAGCTGCTCGTAACAGAGTGAATTAAGGTTGATGAGCAGAGATGTTGCAACAGAGCTAAGAAAGGGAAAGAAATGAAGGAGTGTGTGTGTGGAGAAGCTGAGCGGTCATCCTCAGAGGAAGAGAGCGATGGAAGCAGACTTAAGAGGAGGCAGAAGAATGTTGAAGGATGACTGATGAGATGGAGAGAACCACCCCCGTGAAATAAAAGCAGCAGCTTTGCAGCTCTGCTCGCTGCACTTTCATTAGACCGCAGCCTTTTTGGCTCGCTCCAACTTCTGTTCAGCTTCTACGTCTAAACCTAATGCATCTGATGATGCATGCGTTTGATTAAAATGGAGACAATAAGATGTTCTCAATCCTCCCTTCTCTGTTTTTATTAATGATCCAGAACACATCGAGGGAAAAATCCAATTCTGCTGTGAATGCAGCTGATGATCATCAACCTCAGAAACCCTGCTGATTACTTCAGATTCTCCTCTTAGATTCTGAACATTTGCATCTCAGGGTGCCTGCGGCGAGTCTGACCGACCAAATTAAAACTTCTCAGGACAGAAATGATCAAATAGAGAGAAGTAAACAACCAAACGAGCTAACAGTGGTGTTCTGCTGCTGGCTCGTGTGCAGCGATGCTCTGGTGTTTGTTTCTAGACTCTAGTTCGACACGCTCCGGGCCAAGAGCAGCAAATCCTCACCAGCTGCTACAAGTATCATAAAGCCACCAAATGGTGCAGCAGTCGTACGACACAAGTCATTTTGGTTTCCTCCTGCAGGGCTGCCATATTTAAGGATTGTGTGAGTTTGCAGGCATAGATAACACATTTGGATCTGAATGTTAAAATGTTTTATTTTTCTGAATTGTTATGCAATTAAAGCGTGTTTTTGGTATGTTAGTGTTTAATAATTCTTCATTTAGGAGAAAGTCAAGACCAGAGGCAGGTCATGAGTGGAATTATTTGTATGGCAAACCGTTGGAGTTAAACAGTTGGCTGGCAAATAATATGGAAGAATGTGCTCAAGAGTTTGGTTTTCCAGCTCCTGGTTGGGTTAACAGACAATAAGCGCCACTTTTACATTCAGCTTCTTAGCTAGTCGGGTTAAGCTTCCCAGTTCTGTGTGTTTGTTCTCCAGCTCCTCATGTTGCTTCTCCATGTCTCATTAGACGATAGTTTCTTGGTCCAATGCATTGGCTTTCCTGCTTCTCAGTAGCCTAGAAATCTAGACAGACAGTTGATGAAGCAAAATGAGTTTCTCTGCATGTCAGTCTAGTCACGCTCCATTCCAACCTCAGCAGCCCAGACCGGGCTTGTGGTGGGCCAATCACAAGAGCAGATAGAGGTGCTTAAGTTTATTTAGAAAAAGGATGTATTTGCGTATGACGGAGTATGGCCGCCCCACGACTGACATCCGTCTATGGGTCGTGGACGGACTATATATTCACATATATAGGATGGCTTGCCAGCCTAGCTTCTCAACTCATTGGTTTGGCCTTTTGGCCATTCAGGATAGTTTTCCAGCTTCTCCTGATGGTTTTCAAAGCCCTTTGGTTGGGTTTTGAGCTCCTCTAGGTTCTTGTCCAACTCCAAATGTTAGCTTTCCAACCCTTTGGTTGTTTTATTAGCTTCTCTGATTGGTTTTCCAGGTCTGTGGTTTGTTTTGTAGTTTGTAGCATTGTTATTTGTTTTAGCTCAGCCTCTTTTAGTCTCTCAGGTCTGGTTTTAAGCTCCTCATGTTAGTTGTTCAGATTCCTAAACTGCTAAGCTCGTGTTTTCCAGATCCTCCAGTTATTTTTGATTCTCTCATGTCTTTTTTTAATCTTGTCTTGTCTCTCAGCTCCTCTGGTTGTTTTGTTTTTGGCTCCTTGCTTCTCTCAGCTCCTCAGGTTGCTTCTGTGCATCGTCCTTGTGATCCGTTTCTATTTACAGGTTTGTGCTCGGCGAGTGTCAGCCTGCTGAGGCTCTTTTGTCCACGTTTGTGTGTTGAGCTGCTCCGGTGCAGATGTGCTCAGTGCTGATTCAGGAGCTATTTGTCACCGTCCCTCCTGGCAGCACCGACGCTCATCAACACCTCTGAGAAGTAGCAAGTGTCAGCATGTTGCTGTCAGCAGCTCCCGGCTCCGCCACCTTCGCTGAGCGTCTAATGATACACGGCATCGGTGCAGCCCGTGTAGGGATGGAGTTGACTCTGACCCACCAGATTCATTCATTCCAGACTCGAGAGGGTTGTTGTCATTCCTTACATGATCATTTAAAAACAGTTCCTCAGGTAGAAACGAGATGTTTCTCACTAGCTCCTATCAGTGCAAACTGCATAAATGATGTAGTGACTTGGGTCAGCTGCAGCATCTCTGGTCCATGAATGTTTAGTGCGGTTTGGATTGGTGATACTGCATTAGAGGTTTCTGGATTTGCTTTTTTACTTTCCTTACACACATTTTCCTACTTTTGCTTTGACATTCCCAACCTGGTGTGCTCCACACTTTGGTTTATAGTTCTGGTTTCCTGCATTTGCAGCATCTTTTATGTCTTTATAGTTAAATCGAAGTTTGCTTCCTCTCAGCCTGTTTGGGTCTTTATACACCAGATCATGACAGTTGGATACTAAGATATTTATTAGAGGAGAGGAGACACAAATAAGTAATTATCATATGGATGAGCCTATAACAGGTTTATGTTTAAAAAGAGAACTCGTCCTTATTTCCACCGTGTTTCATTCTTATGTTTGTTTTAGAGGTTTGTGTTTCCTGCAGTTGATACACTAAATGTAACATTTATGAAAACAGTCAGAAACGATCGTCTTATCGTGCTCACTAGTAGAAAGCATCACAAATGGTTCAGCTGACGCTCAGAAGTGGCTGAGGCTATAATGTAGGACTAGAGAGGGACTCAAAATGCTGAAAAATGTCAAAATTGGCTAATTTTGAAGAATGGTGTCAGGAGCTGGCTAGGACTGGACTGAACAGGAATGTGACGTGTTGTATGACCCAAGCATGGAGTGGACTGACACTGGGTTTGAACAGACATGTAGTTAGTATAGGAACCGTGGCATGCAGCTCGAATGGAAACAAGAGCGCGTGCGGCTCCAGAATAAAGAGAGCAACTTACTGGGAGTCGACAGGCTGGACTGGAAAATGCTGGACAAGGTTCTACTGGAGCGACTGGAAAGAGTTCAGCTGGAATGCCAAAGCGATGACCGAGCCACGAGCAGTAATTTCACCTTCCTGAAATAGTCCCGGGCTGGTGACGTGGGCAGAGGTCTGGTGCGGGGCATGATGGGAAGTGGAGTACTGGGGCAGGTTTGGGTCTGAGTTGGGGAGTTCAGGGGTGATCAGAACTGAGGTGGAGGTTGAGGAGCCAGGATCGTGACAAATAGCCTCTCTGTTCTGCTGAAGCTGTATTTATTCTGTTTATTTATATGGATGTAATGGGTTCTGGGTGTTTTTATAATAATGGTGCATTTCATTGATATGAGACACTATCTGCTACTGTTATAGCAGCATCCACTGGAACTTCCTTTGTTTCTTCACAATAAGAGTTTCAAACATTCACCTATAATCAGAAAATCTGAATCATATAAAACAGTTAATGAATCTTGTTCTGAGTTTTATCAGACAACAATTCTATTAAACTGGTTTCACGCTTGTTTGACCCCATAAACCAGTCTGCTTTACAGATATTCAAGTAGATTCTGATGTTGGACCAAATCCACGCTGTCAGATCACCTGAGATCTTTAAAGGTTCTGTAAAATCACGCCTTCTTTTATTTTCAATGTTCGACCAAAGCAAAAACCTCAGGATTTCTCAGCATTAGATAAAAACAAATGTCTTAATTGGAGGAAAAACAGGCCTTTATTTAAAGAAACACTTGGCAGTTTTGGCTTGTTTTAGCACCCCCTAGTGTTCGTTAGTGGAAACGAAAGTGAAACTTATCTCCTTGCTGTGCGTTCGTCTTTTTAACCTTAATCAAACAGCTGAAATGTCTCCTCAGCCTTCATTAGTGTATACAGGAGCGGTTCATCACTAAATCAAACAAATCAGCTGTGTTCATGATCTAAAACATGCAGGAAACATGCTGGAAGCAGACTGCAGCACCAGGCATGTCAGCTCCAACAGGTGGCGGCCCACCACTCTGAAGTTGCAAGTGCGGTAATCTGGCCACATTTTTTAATTTTGTGATAAAATGTGGAGAACGAGGACATACACTGGTTTGATTTAATTTTCTACTCACTCATCGGAAACTACACTAGAGTGATATTTAATTTAATTCTTTCAAGTTTTACTCAACAGTGCTAAATTAAACACGGTTCTCATGAAATATAAAAACAAAAACTTGAGCGATCCGACAAGGTCATTTTTCCAGAGGGGGTTAAATATTTTTAAAGCTTTTTACACAAGATGATGAACCACTCCTGTTACCAAACATCAGTATTTAAAGTGGAAACTGAGTTGTGTTTTTTTTCTGCAGCGCAGAAGAAAATGAGATGGAAATAGAGAAAATTTAATTCATAAGGTTAGGATTAGATTTCCTTTTTATTTTTATGGTGATGTTAGAAATAGAACAGATGATAAATGGGACTGAAGCTTGCACAAAAACACAGAAAACGGTAAGGGAATGACAGAAAATGCAAAAGTGGAAGAGTGGAAACAATATACAAGACTGGAAGTGGTTAAAGCTGCAGCGGAAAGCAAAGATGCAAAGTAAAAAGTCGCAAAAACTAGTAAAACCAAAAGAAAAAGAAGAGCTGTTCAGGTGGACAGAGGAAGTGATACAATAAGATAAGGAGGGACTTTATCTGCAGTGCTGTAGCAGTCGGCGGAGCGCCGTGAGGCAGTCAGCAGAAAATCTCCCTCACTTTGCAGATCCTAAACTCATCTGCATTCAGGAGACTCCTCGTGTGCTACTGCAGAATTAATGTCAGCCATTTAATTTAATCTCCTCCACATAATTTAGGCATTAACAAACCATCACCAGCATAACCTGCAGGCAGCAGATGTCTGTCACTTTCACGTTTGTGAGGAGTTCTCTGCAGAGCAGGAAGGAAATAACCGTCCGTGTCACATTTATTCAAAAAAATGTAACTTTATTAGTTCTAACTGGGTTTCCTTTGTCAACAAATAACATGCAGCTTGATGCAAGTTTCTTCCTGCACTCTGACTGATGTCAAACATAAGTGGTGATAACGATACAACAGTGTTCATTAGTAGGCACATTTAGAGTTGGTTTCATTGCAGGTTCTGCTCAGGAGCCGGTTCTGATTTCTTTAAATGATCTGACCCAGATTTATCATCAGCGTGCTTCGCAGGTTGTTTTACACCTATTTTCTGCAGGATTTGCTTCCTTTTTCTTCTTTTCATTACAAGAACAAAGATAAAAGTTGTTAAACATTTTTAATCACACTCATTAAATTCAGCAGGTCTGGTTCCATTTTAGCTACAGCTACACAAAAAGTTCATGTTTGATATCAATGGACAAAAGTATTTTTCCTGACACGCCTGACCCGTTTTTTCAAAGCGATTTAAAGCCACACTATGCAATGTTTTCATATTTTTAAATCATGTTCTTGAGCCAGTTTGTGCTAAAATTACCCTTTACAGGGTTAATGAAATGTCACAGACCCCCACCACCCTCTGTGTCCAGAATACCACACTTGCAACTTCAGAGTGGCGGTTCGGTCCCTGCTGGACCTATAAAGTGGAGCTGACATACCTGGTGCTGCAGTCTGCTTCCAGCATGTTTCCTGCATGTTTTAGATCATGAACACAGCTGATTAGTTTGATTTAGTGATGAACCGCTCCTGTAGACACTAATGAAGGCTGAGGAGACATTTCAGCAGTTAGATTAAGGTGTTAAAAAGACGAACGCACAGCGAGGAGAGAGGTTTTACTTTTGCTTTCAGTAATGGACACTAGGGGGTGCTAAAAACAAGCCAATACCGCCTAGTGTGCCTTTAAATAAAAATACCAACGACTCTCAGAAAATGCTAAATATTTTACTCTAACATCACAGCTCCTAAAATTTTGTTAAATACATTTTTACTTAAATTTGTACTTATTTTAACCTTAATTTGACACATGTAGGGCCTACAACAAACGTAGGAGCCAAAAAGCTAATTAGTGTTGCTCTGAGTGCAAAATATTTGCAGTGGCCATAAAAATATTGGGTGTCATCAGCTTCTATGGGGGATTAAGGTTTGGGAGTGGAATGAGATTTTGAGCTTGCCGACCACACAAAGAAGAAATTATGGTGAGAAAAACTCAGGTTTCAACAAAAAAATACTGTCAAATGTTCAGATTTATAACAAATTCTGCTTCTGGAGCCTCCTCTTTCACTACAAAGATGGAGCTTTCAGAAACCAGTAGTTATTTTGACACACAAAAAAACAAAAAACACCATGTTTCTATGGCAGTCTCAGATTTGTTCTCATCCCGACTCCTTTAAACTTTGCGGAAACTGATGGATGGATTTGTAAATAGTTTGGGGGAATGAACTTTCCTTCTCTGTGTTTTGAGGTCAGGACTCTAAATCTGCTAACTTCCTGTTGCTGACATTGCCACAGAGTCCGGTAACTTCCCGTTTGACCCGGCTCCGTTAAGACCAGCTCCCCCATCTGCTCCGACTCCTGCCCCTGATCTCTGACGGTCACCCTAGCTGTGAGCTCATTTGGTGGAGATGAATAAAACCGGTAAACACACAGAGAGAGGACGCTCGGGTCAGCCTCCTCCAGTTTAATCACCCTGATTGTTGTTTAAATACAAACAACCCTCTCCACCTGCAGCAGAGCAGCTGCAGGCCCCTTAAAGGTTTTAGACTCTTGGTTCTAACGTTGGTACTTCAAAGCACAATGAAAGCTGCCTTCCTCCGGTCTGAAGTCGGTCTCTTTTAGTGCACTTGATAGCGCCGTAACTGGAGGCAATAATTTGTCTGTCAGCTGTTGATAAAGGAGGTTCTGACAGCGGAGACATTTTCTTTTCTCTTTTTACAAACTGGATCCTCTGATGAAAAGATCTGTGATTTTGAACACGCGAGCCGCCCGTCCTCTGTCTCTGCAGATAACCTGACAGACAGCGTGGACGTTTTGGGAGGCGTGGGGCTCTTCTGCGATCAGATTTGGGATTCAGGACGTGTCTCCTCGGCTGTGATTTGTCACTCCACTTCAAAGAGGCAAGCTGTGCTTGAACCTGACAGGTTAAGAGCTACAAGTGTGTGTAGCGGCGGTGTGGGTGTACCTCTGTGTCTGCAGCCTCGGAGGAGTTTAGATGTTGGTGATACAACGCCAGCTGACGCTTGTTGGGTAGAATTAGACCTCTCCCTAACAGGCTTATCGACATAACTTGATGTTAGTTTAGTGATTGGAGTTTTGGACGTGTTGCCACCAGCGTTTCAAAGTATTAAAGTTGCTATTTAATTTCAATACTTTTATTTTGAAAATCTTTTTTCATAAAAGAGTAAATCAACAAAATTTCTGGAAGAAATTCAGCAACTGAAAAATTCTTATTTAAAGAAAGAAAATTTAATTTTGCAGGAAATTCAGTAGAAAACAGAAAAAGATTAAAGATATGCAGTTTTGAACTTATATCATTTTTGTTTGTTTGTTTGTTTGTTTGTTTGTTTGTTTGTTTGTTTGTTTGTTTGTTTGTTTGTTTGTTTGTTTTATTCAGATCTTTCAGCCATATTGAAATGTGTTTCTGAGTAAAAGTTTTACATATTTACGTGTAAACAGCCTCTGCTCAGAGAAATGGTGTTTACATCCTATAGGACCGATAAGCTAATGGCTAGGAGGAGTAAACGCCAAATGGCAAAAAAAATGTGTTCAAGTCATTTGAGCTTTTTTCTGTATTCTTTTTTATTTTAATCTTTATTTATTCAAACTTTTATCAACTCTGCTTGTGGAATCAGTTCACTTTGCCTGGTTCACTAATGGTAAAGAATTAAGTTTAAAATAGATTTAATCCTGAATCGTTACAGGATCCTTAGATAATACAAGTCATCTGAACTCCAAAAGTAGCTGTTTTTTATTTTACGTTTAAAGATTCTGAAGACATGTTTCTGTTTTCAGTCTCTGATTCATAATTTTCCAGATCAAGCACCAGAGCGTGGTGCTCCATCAGCGTTTCCTCTCTTCCTTGTTTAGATTCAGATCAGCATCACAGCTTCAGTAACAGATTCACTTTTCAGTGTCAGACGGCGTCTGAACCCAAATCTGAGGCGTTAGTATTCCTCTCATCGTCTGTGGGATTTGGTTTCTCGTGTCTGAGCTGCGCTTATTTAAACCTTTTCCCATCCAGGATGTAGCCTGACCCATCTCTGCTGGTCAGGAATGTTCTGGTTTATTTTCCAAACTGTTCAATAATCATTTACTGCATTTTCTGTATCAAAGGGGCGAGCTAACGGCCAGTCGGCCACCTTTAAACGACTCTAATGCACTGTAGAGTTAATCTGTTATTTTCCATAAGCACAAATATCAAAGTGATGAAATCTAACTCCTCCAGTGCAACCAGCAGTGCTTAATTTGTAAATCAAACGTTACCGGAACAAAAGTAGTGATGTCAG
>SSNS01000793.1:17317-47247 GCA_006937985.1 Aphyosemion australe
GCGCTCTAACAAGGCTAGGCTAACCAGAGCTAAATTAATTTCATCTCCTCCAAGAACGGTTTCCTCGGCTGCAGAAAACGAGCAGCGAGGAGCAACAACAGTGTGTTTTTGTTCTCTGGATCCATCACTGTTGGTAGAACCAGAACAAACGGGTATCGTCCTTTAAATGACGTCTCTGAGGGTGCGCGCCGCTGAGCGAACAGCTGGAAACAGCACCTGTGCAGACTGCAGTTGCCCCCGTGTGTGACTAATGATAATCAGATGTAAAACACGCTCATTTCCACTATTTTTCCTAACCTTCTCATCCCTTCTCCACTCTCTCTATTCTCCTTTTGTATGTAGAAGCTGCAGCCTCTTTAATTAGCGCTCTATCCCTGAGAAACACGCAGATTGTTTAATTTATCTGTTTATTTATTCTCCCCCCATAAGCGCTGAAAGTGAAGAGAAATTAACGCCACACTGCGCTGGAGAATGTAAACCTGCATCATCTGTCCTAAATGGCTGCTCTGAAAAACAAACACATGCGGAGTAATTATGGCGTCAGTGGGATAAAGACTCCAACAGAAACGAGCGCAGACAAATGTGCTAATGTGAAGAGCTAAACATTTGCTATCAGGCTGTGCTTCAGGAGGATTACACGTGGAAACAAGATAATAATGAAGCTGGTTTGTGGTCTGAATGGAAGCGGAAACACTCGCCTGACGCTGAATAAACCTTGAATTAAAACAGTTAAAGAGTCGAGTCAGCAGTTGACCCTTTTGGTGTATATTTGTATTTATCTGGTTTTTGCATCACAGCCATCAAGTCTTAGCTGCTGTACTAATGTCCTCTTGTCTCGCTCCTTTGTCTCCAGGCTGGCCAGATGAATCCCATGACACAGCTGTACTACAAGAAGGTGAGGCGGATACGCTCTCGTTAGCAGCTAGCCGTGAATCCCTGTGTGCTCATTCTTCACAGCTGGAAAACTGCTCCCAGCTACCGAGACCCTTTTTTAAATGAGGTTTTGATGTTTTTTAACTGTAATTCTCACGTGGAAACACATCTTATTGCTGTAATTAGATTTTTTATATTTAAAAGCTATAATGGTGCACATGTCCAGATAATTCTGTGTAAGCTTATTCCCTCTTTACAGATACAGGACCAATCTAATCTAGATTAGGGAGATTAGCCTAGGGAGAGGATGTCTCAGCCTTTCTAAAGTCTACTATAGTCGTGTTAAAGCTGGATAGTTGCCACAGTTTATCTGCTCAAGTGTTGATTTTGGTGGATTTTGTGGTGGGAGAAGTACTTGGTTTTTTTTTTTTTACTTAAGTAAAAGTACAAATAAGTTAAAGTAAAAACAGATACGTTGCTCTTATTCCATCACTGCAATTGTGTCTTTTTTAAATCACACTTTGGTCAGAAGAATGTTCCAAATTAAAAAGATGTGCATTTATAAATATAAGTGGTCTTAATGTTTTGGCTGAACTGATCTAGACTCAGTTTCATGAATAAGACCAGATTCAGGGCTAACAGATACTTAAAGGGATATTCCATCCAAAATTGAAACTTTTTCTGATGACATATTTCCCAGAGTTAGATAAGTGGGGCTGCCGTGCACCTTTCAGCGGAGGCTTACAGCTGTGCTTTGTCATAAAGTAGTCCCAAGTCTAAAATGGCGTCTGTGATTCCTTTATGTTACTAATTATTTTCACTTGCAGTCAGTTTGATTATTTAGGTCACAAAGCAGAATTGGGATCACTACTGGGTGATTTTTTTTACTTACAATGCTAGTTGGATCCATTCACTTACTGTGTTTTATGCTAAGCTAAAGCTAAAGGAGTACAGCCGGGTCAGGAGAATGACTGGGTTGGTTAAAAATTGTTTTTCCCACTTATCTAACTCTGGCAAATATATCAAAATTTTAATTTTGGGTGGAATATCCCTTTAAAACCAAGCTAACAGCTAAATGCCCCCTAGCACAACACCCAGATTAGCATGCTAGCTAGCATAGCATCAGAAACATGCTGTGATTCAGAAAAATAACAAACTGATAAAACCTTTGGTTCTTCCCTGAGTTCATCAGCGGCTGTTGTTTGTACTTTAGGCGACCTATTCGCCGTACCGCGACCGCATTCCACTTCAGATCGTTCGAGCTGAGGTGGAGCTGTCTGCAGAGGAGCGGGCCTACCTCACAGCTGTAGAGAAAGGTACACACACACACACACACACACACACACTTTGCTGTCTCCAACCATCTGTTTATTTTAAGTCCGCGAGCCCATTTGTTCCCTCCACACCTGCACTCTGCTCATCCAGTCAGCGGTTAAACGATGCTGAGAGCCGAGCAGCTGGTCGGTCCGACTGCAGCGGTCCACAGGTGTCGTCTCTGCTACATCACCAGTCTGTCAACCTGTCTGCTGTCCTTCAACAGCAGAATAAGCTTCACCCAGGGCAGATTCCAACACAGAAGCATCGTCTAGATATGGAGCACATTAACATTGCCATAGATGCAACATCTGTAGTGAAAATAAATGCATAAAAGGTCGAGAAGTTAAGATGTTTGTGTTTTGTTTTGTTTTTCTAACATAAATAAGTTAATCAGGCTGCATGAAACAATTCCTGCAAATACAACAGAATATTAAAAAATAAAGAGTCAACAAACAGAAAAAAATTATAATTTTAATTAATTATTACTTAATTATGATGGATTTACTCATGATTCCTTATGTCACCCTCTAGTTTCCGGTGCAATTATAACATCAGTAGTCTCTGGAAATAATTGAAATGACGCAAAACTCACTTCTTGCATAAGTTCTAGTTATGCAGAAACAAACCCACAGACAGACCTGCTGCACACTTTCCTTTGCTCTGAAAGACTTGCAAAAGCACAGATGTGTATTAATAGAAGTTCTGTTCCTTAGCAATTTTACAGAACAACCATGGTGCACGTATGTAGAGGTGGAAGGCAGGCCTCGCTAATACGCCTGCTCTTTCTCTATAGATAAACCGGTTTTCTGAAAACGTACTGACCTTCTTCACAGATGAATTTACTAACTGTTAATAAAGTATTTTAATGGTAGTACAGCAGATTCTACCTTAAAATGGAATAAATATCAGAGTTTTCCTCTTCATGGTAATCGTACGGTCCTTGAGTTTAATGACAAATTATGAGAGGTCAAGTAGCAATCAGAGACGCTACAACAGGACGTTAGCATGAGAAAGAGCTTAGAAACGAGGATAAAACTAAAAACTAAACTTCCTTATGTATCGTATCACTTTATGTATCATATCGCTTCCTATATCAGATTAATATTCTTAATGCATCGTATCACTTTCTAGACAAGGCAGCTTTATTTATGTGGCACATTTCACACAGAGAAGCAATTCAATGTGCTTCTATCACATCGTTCCCTACGATAATGGATCGAATTTCCTCCTAATTCCTCAAATTATTTCCCAAAGTCCCGTATTTATTCCCAATGTATCGAATCTCTCCCTGTGTCATATAGCTTTGTATTATATCATTTTCTTAAAATGAAATGGCCTGTATTTGATATAGCGCCTTCTATGGTTCTACAACCCTCCAAGGTGCTTTACAACACAACCAGTCATACACACATTCACACACTGATGGTGATGAGCTACAATGTAGCCACAGCTGCCCTAGGGCTCACCGACAGAGGTGAGACTGCTGTACGCAGTAGAGGTCAACTGATATTGTCTGGTTTTTTTATTGCCGATACCGATATGTAGGAGACATGGTCAGCCGATGGTCCATATGTACTGTTGATTTTCATGGCCGATATCCAGACGTTTTCCACTTTTTTTCATGCTAAAATGTCACTAATAACATCAGCTGATGCACAAAACTTCTGAATTTAACTAACTGTTGAATCTTTGTGCACTGTTCAGTGTTAAAATCAGACACCTAAATAAAGTTAATTTAAAGTATTTATTATGCAGATGTTATTAGTGAACGTAAATATACAGTTAAATTAATATCTGCACCGGGCTGCCCGAGGATGTGCCTGACTTTATATCAGCTTCACTATGGACAGATATCGGTCAGCCGATATATCGGACCGATGTTTGTCCTTATTGAAGCTGATATATCAGTCGGCCGATATATCGGTCGGCCGATATATCGGACCGATGTTTGTCCTTAGTGAAGCTGATATATCGGTCGGCCGATATATCGGTCGGTCGATATATCGGTCGGCCGATATTTGTCCTTTGTGAAGCTGATATATCGGCTGACCAATATATCGGGCCGATATATTGGTCAGCCGATATATCGGTCTACCTCTAGTACACAGAAGACACCGCTACCTCCAACCACCACCAGCAGGCAAGGGAGGTTAAGTGTCTTGCCCAATAGCACAACAACTGCCTCAGACAGGGCTCAAACCTGCAACCCTCTGGTTACGGAGCTGACACTTAACTCTTCTGCCATCCCTTAAGTATCCTATCATGTATCAGTTCCTAATATATTGCGTTGCCTCTCATTGTATCATATTGCTTCCTAAAGTATCATGTTTAATCCTCATGTGTCGTCTCGTCCCGAGTAATTGTATCACTACTACCTCATCTATCATAATACTTTGTACTATGTTGTATCACTTTCATGTGTATCCTATCAGTTCCTAATGTATCCTATCACTTCAAAATGACTTGTATCCCTTCTTAATGTGTCGTGTCAATTTATAAAGTATCAAATCACAAGTCATGAAGCAATGTGACCATGACAGACCTGGACATGTTCACCAGCAGCCCCTCCTCTCTCCAGGTGACTATGCAGGTGTCAAACATGCCCTTCGCGAGGCCGAGGTCTACTACAACATGGACGTCAACTGTCTGGACCCACTGGGCCGCAGCGCGCTCCTCATCGCCATCGAGAATGAGAATCTGGAGATCATGGAGCTCCTGCTGGACCACGGCATCCACACAGGCGACGCCCTGCTGTACGCCATCAGAAAGGAGGTGGTGGGCNATTTTGCAGGAAATTCAGTAGAAAACAGAAAAAGATTAAAGATATGCAGTTTTGAACTTATATCATTTTTGTTTGTTTGTTTGTTTGTTTGTTTGTTTGTTTGTTTGTTTGTTTGTTTGTTTGTTTGTTTGTTTGTTTTATTCAGATCTTTCAGCCATATTGAAATGTGTTTCTGAGTAAAAGTTTTACATATTTACGTGTAAACAGCCTCTGCTCAGAGAAATGGTGTTTACATCCTATAGGACCGATAAGCTAATGGCTAGGAGGAGTAAACGCCAAATGGCAAAAAAAATGTGTTCAAGTCATTTGAGCTTTTTTCTGTATTCTTTTTTATTTTAATCTTTATTTATTCAAACTTTTATCAACTCTGCTTGTGGAATCAGTTCACTTTGCCTGGTTCACTAATGGTAAAGAATTAAGTTTAAAATAGATTTAATCCTGAATCGTTACAGGATCCTTAGATAATACAAGTCATCTGAACTCCAAAAGTAGCTGTTTTTTATTTTACGTTTAAAGATTCTGAAGACATGTTTCTGTTTTCAGTCTCTGATTCATAATTTTCCAGATCAAGCACCAGAGCGTGGTGCTCCATCAGCGTTTCCTCTCTTCCTTGTTTAGATTCAGATCAGCATCACAGCTTCAGTAACAGATTCACTTTTCAGTGTCAGACGGCGTCTGAACCCAAATCTGAGGCGTTAGTATTCCTCTCATCGTCTGTGGGATTTGGTTTCTCGTGTCTGAGCTGCGCTTATTTAAACCTTTTCCCATCCAGGATGTAGCCTGACCCATCTCTGCTGGTCAGGAATGTTCTGGTTTATTTTCCAAACTGTTCAACAATCATTTACTGCATTTTCTGTATCAAAGGGACGAGCTAACGGCCAGTCGGCCACCCTTAAACGACTCTAATGTACTGTAGAGTTAATCTGTTATTATCCATAAGCACAAATATCAAAGTGATGAAATCTAGCTCCTCCAGTGCAACCAGGCGTCAAATCCAGAAGGAATCTGTTGATATTCCTGGCACAATATCTGTGTTTTGTAAAAATTGCAAAGTGTTAAAGCTCATAAAAGAACATTTGCATGAACTGGAGTGAAGTTTTAGTGATTGGAGCTGCAGCAGTAGCCATGAGCTCAGCCATGCTGAGGGATCTAGACCCTATTTCTCTGATTTGAGGCTGTTCAGAAAACTATCTACACGTAAAGTTTATACTGCTTTTTGCAGCTCTAGGATGCTAATGTAAGTTGAGAATTTGGTGGTTTTCTGTCTGATTTTGTGAATTTGGAACATATTTAGTTGGGAATATGGCCAATATAATAAAAATGCATCATTTATGCTTTAATATTAAAATTTGACTGAGTTTGTAAAATATTCTGAGAAATCTTTCAAATAGAAACATGGATGTTTATATTAATATGCATGACTTCTTCCCTAACTAGCGGCTCTCATCTGAACCTTTGCTGTTGCACTAATGTGAATTTTTCCACTGAGGGACAAATAAAGGTCATTCCTGCTCCTATTATTCCTAATTAGACGCTAGATGTTCCAGGAGGGCGATCAGAACCGCCGCGCTCTAACAAGGCTAGGCTAACCAGAGCTAAATTAATTTCATCTCCTCCAAGAACGGTTTCCTCGGCTGCAGAAAACGAGCAGCGAGGAGCAACAACAGTGTGTTTTTGTTCTCTGGATCCATCACTGTTGGTAGAACCAGAACAAACGGGTATCGTCCTTTAAATGACGTCTCTGAGGGTGCGCGCCGCTGAGCGAACAGCTGGAAACAGCACCTGTGCAGACTGCAGTTGCCCCCGTGTGTGACTAATGATAATCAGATGTAAAACACGCTCATTTCCACTATTTTTCCTAACCTTCTCATCCCTTCTCCACTCTCTCTATTCTCCTTTTGTATGTAGAAGCTGCAGCCTCTTTAATTAGCGCTCTATCCCTGAGAAACACGCAGATTGTTTAATTTATCTGTTTATTTATTCTCCCCCCATAAGCGCTGAAAGTGAAGAGAAATTAACGCCACACTGCGCTGGAGAATGTAAACCTGCATCATCTGTCCTAAATGGCTGCTCTGAAAAACAAACACATGCGGAGTAATTATGGCGTCAGTGGGATAAAGACTCCAACAGAAACGAGCGCAGACAAATGTGCTAATGTGAAGAGCTAAACATTTGCTATCAGGCTGTGCTTCAGGAGGATTACACGTGGAAACAAGATAATAATGAAGCTGGTTTGTGGTCTGAATGGAAGCGGAAACACTCGCCTGACGCTGAATAAACCTTGAATTAAAACAGTTAAAGAGTCGAGTCAGCAGTTGACCCTTTTGGTGTATATTTGTATTTATCTGGTTTTTGCATCACAGCCATCAAGTCTTAGCTGCTGTACTAATGTCCTCTTGTCTCGCTCCTTTGTCTCCAGGCTGGCCAGATGAATCCCATGACACAGCTGTACTACAAGAAGGTGAGGCGGATACGCTCTCGTTAGCAGCTAGCCGTGAATCCCTGTGTGCTCATTCTTCACAGCTGGAAAACTGCTCCCAGCTACCGAGACCCTTTTTTAAATGAGGTTTTGATGTTTTTTAACTGTAATTCTCACGTGGAAACACATCTTATTGCTGTAATTAGATTTTTTATATTTAAAAGCTATAATGGTGCACATGTCCAGATAATTCTGTGTAAGCTTATTCCCTCTTTACAGATACAGGACCAATCTAATCTAGATTAGGGAGATTAGCCTAGGGAGAGGATGTCTCAGCCTTTCTAAAGTCTACTATAGTCGTGTTAAAGCTGGATAGTTGCCACAGTTTATCTGCTCAAGTGTTGATTTTGGTGGATTTTGTGGTGGGAGAAGTACTTGGTTTTTTTTTTTTTACTTAAGTAAAAGTACAAATAAGTTNCCTGCAACCCTCTGGTTACGGAGCTGACACTTAACTCTTCTGCCATCCCTTAAGTATCCTATCATGTATCAGTTCCTAATATATTGCGTTGCCTCTCATTGTATCATATTGCTTCCTAAAGTATCATGTTTAATCCTCATGTGTCGTCTCGTCCCGAGTAATTGTATCACTACTACCTCATCTATCATAATACTTTGTACTATGTTGTATCACTTTCATGTGTATCCTATCAGTTCCTAATGTATCCTATCACTTCAAAATGACTTGTATCCCTTCTTAATGTGTCGTGTCAATTTATAAAGTATCAAATCACAAGTCATGAAGCAATGTGACCATGACAGACCTGGACATGTTCACCAGCAGCCCCTCCTCTCTCCAGGTGACTATGCAGGTGTCAAACATGCCCTTCGCGAGGCCGAGGTCTACTACAACATGGACGTTAACTGTCTGGACCCACTGGGCCGCAGCGCGCTCCTCATCGCCATCGAGAATGAGAATCTGGAGATCATGGAGCTCCTGCTGGACCACGGCATCCACACAGGCGACGCCCTGCTGTACGCCATCAGAAAGGAGGTGGTGGGCGCCGTGGAGCTGCTGCTGTCCCACAGGAGGCCGAGTGGGGAGAAACAGGTGCGTTTGTCAGACTAGCTTCACGGGTTTTTAGTTATAATCTGCAGCCAGGCAGGCAGCACACCATTGCATTCACTCACCCATGAATGTGCGTCTGTGTGTATTTGTCCCATTTCAATGCATTTGTGCATGTGTGTGAGATAATGAGCCATACATCCATTCATTGTAATGCTCCATGCCGCATTCTGCTGAGAGGATGAAAATTAAACAGCTCGTTTAACAGACAAGCTGTGAAATCGGATTTGGAGACAGACAGCATTTTTGTCCGCCTGCTGCAGTTCTCGGTGTGTTTTGCTAGCGTGTGTTTGCTGGAGACAAACAGCACCATAATACACACTTCAGCTGAAGTGTGGCTGTTAGGGGAAGCAGTGGCAACCGTCAGGGACAGGAAGCGAGGGAGAGTTTCAACGTCTTAATGAAGAAAAATGACATCAGAAGAGGAGGAAAGGGGAGAGGAATACTTTCTTCTGAGGGTTTTTTTTCCCAAGCACATTAATTTTTGAATCATTAGAGGCTGCTGAGTTTTTAAAATCGCCATGGCAACAAACCTTTGGCGAGAGCAGAGGATTGTGGGAAGGTTTTGGTTGACTCTCAGTTGGATGGAGATTGGAACACATTTGTTGATCTTGCCATGTTTCTTCCTTTGTAACCACAGTTCTAGGAAAAGATGGAACCGGAGAACAATTCCAAGATGAAAATATGGAATGTGGAAATTTAGAGAACAGAAACAGATTAGGGAGAGATTTAAAAAAAGAATAGGGAGAGAGGGGGATGAGATGTTAACAGATACGTGGATTAAAAAAGCATGTTTTTAAGCCGAAAATCACATCTGAGCTCAGTAAAAATGTTTTAAACACTCATCTTTCACCATATTTGACTTTAATTCAGTCTCATTTTAATTAATTTAATTCATTTTAATTTTAATTCAGTCTAATTTTGATAAATTCCCTTTAAGTCCAAAACAAAAAGGAAAGAAAACAAGTCAAAAGTGTTTAAACGAGGTCAGTGAAGCATCACTGTGCAGCGCCTTTATAATTGATTTCTGTGACTTTAGTTGGCTGAGTATTTCCAGTAGATCAGCAGTTCCACCATTAATGAGTTCTATGGCGGGCCCAGGCGGGGTAACTGCTCCATTTCCTGTTGGAAAATATCCAGTTAGAACCTAGTTCTCAAACCTTCCCCCTCCGTGAATGTTCTGGGACCTTTACTGGTTTAGAAAGATAAACAAGGACAGGTTTTAACTTCTGAGCTCAGAATTAATTTAGTATAATTTAGTCTATAATTTACTTTTTAAAATTAGAAAGTGGTACTGCTGGCTTATTTAGACAGAAATACAAAGAGTCGTGCTGCCTTTCATCAAGTCAAAAGAAGATAAAAATAAAATGTTTATTTCCATCAGTGAGACTGATGCTCACTTGAAGGTCTTTCCAATTAATTTCACATTACACTGCAAAAACTGATTCCTAACAAAGTTGTTTAAAAAATGCCTCGTTTTTAGACATTTAATCTTATATTTAGTTTAAAAAATATATATCTAGGACAATAGTTTGACTTAAAATAAGGTAAATATCCAGAAAAATTATCCAAATTTTCTTGTTTTGACTAAAAGATTCTGCCAATGAGGCTAAATATTTGCTAAAGGTTTAAAGGTGTTCAACGCTCATTTAATCAACACATTTGCAGTGGTCTCTAGTAGGAACGAATGCCTTGTAAGCCGTACTCAAGGGGCAAAAAAGCTCCGGTGTACCAGGAAGTGGAAGTGAGCCATATCAGAGTTGAGCTTTTGTTTGGACATCTCTCCTCTGATTGGCTAACAGCAGCACGACTCTACCACTGACTCTGTTTGCTCTGCAATGTTGATGTTTTATCTCCACAAATAACACAAGCCTGGAGGAGTTCTGCTGTGTGGTGGAATTGCTAATGCTAACGGTTAGCTTCTACTAGCCAAGACGTTCTCTTCTGTTTCCTGGACGCTAAACCAACAACAGCCTTCCCCGTCGTGAGTCAAGATGGGTGAGTCCATGAATGTTAAGTGACAGTGTGATGTCACTCTGTCAGACTTTTCTAATCCTACAGTTTCACCGTCTATTTTCTATCAGAAGCTAATGCAGGAGATAAGTGTAGGAGACTATTTTCATGTTCAGCCTGCATGAAACACTCAGAGTGGCCGATTATAATCATAAATTATCATTAAAAATTGTATTTTCAGTGAACCACATCTTTAAGAATTTGGAACACATTTAAGAATATTTACCTTATTTTAAGTAATGCCATTTTTCTAGATGAAAATTAAATTTTTTGATTAACAATTAGATACAATCTCTAAAAAATGAGTCTTTTTTACTTTCTTAGAAATCAGTTTTTGCAGTGTAGCAACTGAATAAAAAGTTCCCACGTTTTTATAAAAGGTAAAACTTCGACTTAGAAAAGATAAGTCAACTTTTAACTCTGACACGTCTGTTGGTATTGATGAGTCATTCAAAAAAAAAACCATAATATCCCATAATAGAGTTTAGAACTATCTTTTAACAACATAACATGACAGAAAAAAATGAAATTATGTCATTTTTGTTTTCAATCTTCTTTTGTCACATTTTTATAACAAAATTGAACTTATTGAGAGAAATAATTTAAAATTGTATTGTATGTATTTTTGACTCAGTCTCAAAAATTGGGAAAGCAGTCATGATAATACGATAAACACATTTGTAATTTTTAAAGGACGTTTAACCTAAATACCATCAAACACAACCATGACCACCACATCTATTGTATTTGTTTACATTGCAGTATGAGGGAGGCACATTTAGACCTTACTGTGCAGATGACTGTGAGGTTTCCTCTCAGTTAACAACCAGACATATGGACTGACCATCTTTAAACAACCCAGATCAGAGACGTTCACCCATCATGCACAGCATGGTGCTGGACGGTTGATGGTTTGGGCACCTTGCAGTCACTGAGTGGACAAAACCTTGAGCAAAACACGAGACCATCGGTCTGATAGCTGATATTTCAACCAAACAGGTCCTAAACACAACAGGTTCAGTCAAAGTCCAGACAATCCAAATGCTTTTGCAGGAACTTTAAAGAGATCAAGAGAACCCAGATATTCATTTAGAGGTTGGATTCACCTCATGTTCAGACATTTTTAGTTCCTCCTGTTACATAAAACCCAAACTAAACCCCTGTGCATGTTTTAAATCAGTGTTTGATGCCCATCTTGCAGCAGCTGTGTTCACACTTCTTATCACGGCGGGGAAAAAGAAAAGAGGGGGAGCAGAGGAAGGAAAGGACGGATGAGTAAAAAAGCTTCTGGCAGGAGAGAAAAGGGAGGGAGTCTGAGGACGAGGAGACAGAAGAGCAGAGAGGTGTGAGGAGGTGAAGCAGACGGAGAGAGGAGGTGACGGGAGGTTAGATGAAGGGAAAGATGGAGTGAATACAGCAGAGAGAGAGAGAGACGTGTGGGAGGAACAAGAGAGAGTAAATGGAAGAATGTAGGAGACGGAGATGAAGATGGAGAAGACGTGATCAGATAAGAAGGAAGAGAAGTCTGAGATGAAAGACTTCACACACACCCCTCCTTCAAGATTCCGTGTGTGCGTGCGTGTGTGTGTGTGTGTGTGTGTGTGTGTGTGTGTGTGTAATGGGTGTTAATGTAGGGGTTTCACTGAGTCGTGTGTGTATGAATGAAAACAGATGGACACAAACATAAAGCTGCACCCACTGACTTTGACTCAAACGTACTTGAGCCAGTCTGCTGCAGACGTTTCAGCCATTCACTCATTAAATGACTTTTGTATATTTTCTATCCTCAGGTTCCTTCCCTCATGATGGACAGTCAGTTCTCAGAGTTCACCCCCGACATAACTCCCATCATGCTCGCTGCTCACACCAACAACTATGAGATCATCAAGCTGCTTGTCCAGAGAAAGGTGACAACACCTAAACACACGCGAGGAATAAACGACAGGTGAATCGTTTTTAACTGCAGGATTTATCTGTAACGTGTGTGTGTGCAGGTCACCATCCCCAGACCGCATCAGATACGCTGTGACTGTGTAGAGTGTGTGTCCAGCTCAGAGGTAAGAGAGGGTTTCTGCTGAACATCCTGGTTTTATCTGGCTTTAGCTAGAACTGCTGTATATAGAACTACAGCTATAACTGGTGTTAAAGTAAGCAAAGTAAAGCTAAATTAAATCTTTTGATTTGTGCTTTTGTGCAAAACGAATGACTCTAACTGACCATCTTCAGGTCGACAGCCTTCGACATTCACGGTCTCGACTCAACATCTACAAGGCTCTGGCCTCGCCCTCGCTCATCGCTCTGTCCAGTGAAGACCCCATCCTCACGGCCTTCAGGCTGGGCTGGGAGCTCAAAGAACTCAGCAAGGTACCGATGCAAACCCCGCCGAGGGCCGAGGGGAGTCGTCACGTCAGCTGTGGAGTTTCATTTAAGAAAAAAGATCAAAAGATTTGTTGTGGAGAATGTACGGGCTGTACAGTTGGTAGCGCCGCTGCCTTGCAGCAAGAAGGTCACAGGTTTCAATCCCCTTTATGAGTGGGCTTTCTCCATTTACTCTGGTTTCCTCTCACACCTAAAGCATGGAGACACACAAGCTCCCCACAACCCTGCTGAAAACAAATGAGAGGAACTAATGTGGTATTAGAGCCCAGTTTGCCAACACAGTACCTGAATGAATCACTCAGCAACCATGTCCAACCCCTTGTGGTGGCTGAATGCCATTGCAGCTTAACTCAACAGTAACGTTACACAAGCAGCAGCAAAGAACTTTCTAGAAAAGCCTTGCAGCCAAGTTTAAAAGTGGTCATTTAAAACTCCCATGAGTCATTGTGTCCAAAGCAAGGGTTTTATGATTGGCTTAATGATTTTTGCAAGGTAGCAATGATTCATGTTTTAGTCATAAAACTATTGTTGAGAGGGAGTTATTTATATGTGTTCAAATTTGATGATGTGGGTTGTCGGTTTGAACCCAGGCTTCATCTGTGTCGGTTGTTTTATCTTTAGCTGTGGCTACAGTGTAGCCTATTGCCATCCATGCTATGTGAAGGCACCTTTTTACCAATGTGATGCCTTCAGAAGCATTTATGTCAAACGACACCTTTTGGTTTAAAGCAACTCAACACGCTGCAGATGTTGAGCTCATCATAAATGCTTCAGAAGCTTTCAGACTGCCTATGTGACACGTCCCACGTTTCAGGTGGAGAATGAGTTTCGTCAGGAGTACGAGGAGCTGTCGCAGCAGTGCAAACGATTCGCCAAAGACCTTCTGGATCAGGCCAGAAGTTCAAGAGAGCTGGAGACCATCCTGAACCACAGAGACAACGACCAGAGTGAGGAGCTGGACCCCAGACAGTGCCACGACTTAGCCAAGCTCAAGCTCGCCATCAAATACCACCAGAAAGAGGTAGGGGCCATCTTGGTTTTGGTCTTTGATGCAGAGTGGAGTTGGGCTGTTTCTTTGGTCATCGTCTTCATTAACACATGGAGTCTTTGGGCTTGGATCTGGAATTGCTTAAAAACTGTGACAAAATACCAGACAGAGGCTCATGTGTTCCTTCACCATGAGGGCTGAACAATAAAACCAGCATGAGTCTTGTATGTTTTTCTGGGTTAAGCAGTGACCAGAGTGACTGGTGAGATGTTTATTTACATGCGTGGCAGTTCTCCATTGTCCACAATAAATAACTGATATCTAAGCGTTACAGTGACCTCCATCTGAACTCTACGGAACATTAACGTGGTGTTAAAATGTCGTTTTGGTGGCTGTGGATGTACGGAGTGGGCAGTTAGTCACATTGTACGTCAGCTATGGACCTTTTGGACCATGACTGCAACATTATAGTGAAAATCAAAACAACATTATTGTGTTTTTATGTTGTCAAAACAGGTATGAAGTGATGCTAGTTGTCCATGAAATGCTCTCACAGCAGGGATTCATTAGGTTCTGTTTAAAGGAGCCATCACCTATAATACCATGGATATCTACGTCCCATTATAATCTTTTAGGCCATTAAAATAAATTGTATTGGAAAAAAAATTAAAAAGTTGCTTTTCTGACCCTTTTTTTGTAAAGGACATAAGGATAATTCGGCTGTGCTGGACGGTCGTTATATTAACGCATGTTCTCACTTCAGCTATGTCGGTGTTTTCGGCTGTTCTGTACATGGAGCCCAACGTCCAGCATTCATGCACAGTAGAGTATTAAGATTCTGCCTTACTGTTTGAATTTCTGGCAAGTTTCTCTATGTTGGAACGGCCCCTCTTTCTAGACGAATCCTCGATGGTTAGCACAGACACCGAGAACAGTGGAGAGGGTTTCCGGAACAGCTGCACTCTGCGCTGTCCATATATGGTATATCCTGCCTTTGTGATGACATGTAGGCGAGAACTCAAGATCTCATTTTTGGAGTGCTTGTGAGCAGGTTGAAGAAGGCAAGATTAAACAAACGCTCCAATGCTAAATATCGTCTTCCCGGCCAGTGAAAAATCATTAGGAAGCCATTATAGACATTTTTTCAAGTGGAAAAGGAAAAATTGCAGGTGATGACTCCTTTAACATGCTGCTAAACTTTGGCTTTTTTTGTATAAAACACATATTTAGATCTGGTCTGGACCTGCTTGTCCTAAAATGCACCTACTCTCCAGGTGTTTTTCAAAAGAATATGATGCTGCAACAAAATAGTGAAGTCGAAAATTAAAACTGAAGTTTTTGATCAGTTTTAAAAGATTTAGAAATTGAACATTTTGCCCATTTTAGTGTTTAGGGACTCAAAGACTCAGATCAGGAGAGAGTTATTGAACTTTCATGATACATTTTACATGGTTTGAACTTTTGTGCCATCTCTGTCTTTAGCTGTCATTCGTTCACCTGACAAGCCCTTCTATATATGTGAATATGTAGTCCACGACCCATAGACAGAGCTCGGTCGTGGGGCGGCATCTATGGTTGTCTTTTAAACTGTCTCAGCATATTATTGGACAGCGCTAGGACCAATCAAAGCAACAAACAATGTGTTGTACTCACTGCTATGGATGTCAGTCAACAGGGCAGTCCTTCATACATCATAGAGGAAGCAGCAAACGCATACTTTATGGTCGGTGTGAACGCAGCATAAATCACCCAAAATTGATGCCAAAGTCGTTTCAAAGGAGCACCATTTCTGAGGCGACGCCATCTTTGTAGTTTTTCTGTCACAGCTCTGGTACTAGGCATAGACATGAATACGTAGACGCCCCATTGGGCACTGGAGAGCGTAACCGCCATATTGGATGGGTCTCCTCACTCTCCAAACCCAACTGGAGTCAACACAGAGTGAGCAGCTATGCCCGTTCTTTTCTACAGCCTACGTTTGCAACAACCGGCGCACTATTGAAAACAGATCACGTGGGACTTTTCTAGCCTACCTGTTGGGTTTTTTGTTACTATATTTAAATTTTAACTATCATACCATACCACATGTCTGGTTTTGCGGAAAAGCATAATAAAATGTGTTTTTAGTTGGGTAAGCACCTTCCTCAGTAGAAATGAATGCACTGGGGGCGAATGGAGACCCATCCAAGATGACAACCAGCCACTATGACAGATCCAATAGGCAGCGCCAGTCCATGGGGGGTCTACGTATGTATGTCTGTACTAGCCCCGCCGAATGTCTCTTTACAAACATAGAGTGCTTGTAGAGAGACATACTGTTTGGTCCAATGGTAGACCTGCTGAAGCTACAATGGGGCGTGGCTAGACCAACATGCAGAACAAAATCTTTTTGCTACGGTTGGTCTGGATTTCTAGGCTAAAGTTTCTCTCTGCAGGGAACATTCCTCCATGACCCCCTATCACCTTTATCTGATATTAACAATATAACCTCACAACAGTCACCTTTATAACAATAGCTTATGGACTAAGTTACACTTGATTTGGTATAAAACTTTCCTGACTTCATGTGTCCTTGTATTAGTCCCAGATAATGAGGCACGGAGGTTTTCATGAGAAAGTAAATTCCTAGAGAGGTTTTATATTGTCTAAGTCCCTCTCTATTAAAACAAAAAATACGTTTTATTTTGTAAAAAATTATATCTAAATAATAGTCCTATTCTTCATAAAGTATTTTTTATTTATATTTTTTTAATTTTATTAAAATATTGGAGGTATAATCTGTAAAATGCACAATGGAATGTCCTTTGCAATGGTATTTTATAGTGACATTTATTTATTTAATGTCTCAGGAGATGGTTAGGCATGTCAGATTAACCTGCAGAAACCAAACAGCTGTTAGATGCATGTTGGGTTTTTATCGTGTATGACGTAAGTTTAGCATGAGAGCTTCATGCTGTGGGAGTCAAACCTGCAGCTGTTTCAGCATGATGGACGCAGGAACTTTCTGCCCTAGTTACATCTTTTAAAACACACATTCCTCTCTCTCTCACACACACACACACACACACACACACACACACTCCTGCAGTGTGTTTTCTTGTGTTTGAGGTTTTGAGGGACTCTGCATCTCCCTCATTGGTCCTGTCAGAGCCGGATGAAAATGTTTGAGGACGTTCACAGAATCAGAAAGTGAGTATAAGGAGATCAGGGAGCGGGTTAGTGTGTGAGTGAGATGGAAGGGAGGAAGAGGAGGAGGGAGAAAAGTGAGAGAAATAATGAGCCGGAACAAGAGTGAGAGAGCAAACACACGAGAGAGGGTTAATGGGACAGAAAGTGGATGGATCATGAGTGAGAAGGAGATGTGATGGGATAGAGTTAGTGAACGAACCCCGTTGGAGAAAGCTCAAGGCGAGCTCTGTCTCTCCCTTCACATCTACATGTTGGTTCCCTGCTGCTCCCAGCTCGCTGCAGCAGAAGGATCCTGGCAGACAGATGAAAGCTGCAGAGAGAGGAAGGAGTTAGAGGAGGAGGCGAGGAACGACAGGGATGATGCTTAGATGGACCGAAGGAGGCGTGAGAGCAGGACATGAAGTGCTTTCTCTCTCAGGAGGACAGGAGGTGATGAAGGTAAAGATCTGAGAAGGAAACGGCAGACGGAGCAGCTGGTGGAAAGCAAAGTTAAAGCTTCAGGTTACAGAATAAAAGATTCAGCTGCTTCTAATGGTTTCTGGAGACTTTATTCAATAAATGGCTGATCATTTTGAAACTCACGAGTCACACAGATCACACAGAACACAACACAACATTCTACCAGACCTCTGTTTTACCTGTGATTAACCCTTTCATTGTCAAGTAGTTTGAAAAGTTGCCCTCTTCACTAATTTACTATCCCAGCTCAGCTCGGAGCGATCGGAGGAGCCGCCGGTATTCCCGCCGTTACCGGTCCAGCGGTGGGCTGTTGTCTGCTGCACCTCACTGTGAGCTCTAATTAGCTGCAGCTCTCAGACTGGATGTTTGAACGTACAGAAAGTCTCGTTTCTGAAGACAGCAGCACCAAGTCAGGGTGCTAAAGCAAGACATGAAGAAAGGATGAGGGGAAGTTAGTGTGATGAAAGAGAGCAGCTGGGAGGGATGGAGGGAGGGAGGGAGAGCTGTCAGGGGTTAATAAGGGGGGGGGGGGGGGGGGGGGGGGGGGGGGGGGGGGGGGGGGGGGGGGGGGGGGGGGGGGGGGGGGGGGGGGGGGGGGGGCTGATGATGAAACAAATATGAAACTCACAACAGGAAGAGAGCTGGTATATGAAGAGTGTGACAAAATAGAGTGGAAACTAAGAAGAAATAATCATTTTAACTATAGATAGTCTACTATTTAGTGTTCTGGTGCTAAACCCACAACTCTGAGTATTTATTCATTATTTCATGAATAGAAACGTTCAGCTCAGAGACGTTCAGACATGAACCTGCAGGAAAGTCAAAGACAAAAACAGGAGGAACCCTGAAGAGACGAACAAAGATGGAGGGAGACACCCAAACTATAGATGACAGGTTTCATAAAAATGAAAGCAGAAGAGACAGATGTCAGCAGATGTTTGTGTGATGTCAGAGGGTTAGGGGGAGGGGGGAAGAGGTTCAGGATGACAGATTTTTTATTATTAAAGTACAAACATTATTTTTCTTAAGAACAAAGAAGCACCGTACAGACACATTCTGCAACTTTTACACCTTAAAATAAAGTTCTTTGTAAGGTTTTAGCGTCATACTATCATCTATTATGTTCATTTTCAGAGCTGTGGTGGTGGTAGGGGGTCCCACGTCTTTTTAACGCACTATACAGTTTTTGACCCGCCGCCGGAAGTACTGACTGCGTGTTGCTTTACGGCACCATATGGCAAGCCAAATGAGTCAAAAAAGCGTGTGTTCTAAAGAAGCGTTATGTCCACCAAAACGCACATCTTGAACGCGCGTTTTGACGCCAAAGGGAGCAAAAAAACGCGCGTTCTAAAATTGCGCATTCTAAATGTGCGTTTTGGCGGACAGAATGCGAGTTTAGAATGGATGCTTTTTTTATCACTTTGGCTTGCTGTAGTAGATTCAGACATTAGTTACACAAAACTCATCATGGACTATTTAAAAATGGTCATTTTGATCCATTCACCATAGGAAGTGGTTTTTTTGTGTCATTCATGTATTTTACTAGCTTAGTGAACTAGACCAAATTCTTGCTTTGCAGAGTTGAGTCTAGGCACGCTTCATTGGAACCCTCGCAGCCTGATCCACTGCTGTGGCTGTTCAATCACAGCTCGCTATAGGTTTGGTTGGGCCAATCACAGCGCTCTATTATGTGGGCCAATCACAAAGCGGGAGTAGCCGATGATGTCAGAGCTGCGGCTGCGAACCCAAGCAACATGGCGGCGGCGCAGGAACCACGTTCGTTTGAAACAGCTTTGTCATCAACATTGGATTATTTAGACTCCAACGTGCGTAAGTCTGTCTGATATACTTAGCGGCTTCTTATTGTTATCAAACAAAGTAGTGCAATGTCCCAGTACACCTGATATTCACATGTTTTTCATACAAAAACAACAGAAATCATTGATGTTAGACGCCATTGCTGCCTCCATCTTTTCCGTCTCTGTGATTACGTCACGTTGTTCGTTACTCTGATTGGTCCTAGCGCTATCCAATTGTGTGCTGACATTTTGAAAGACAACCGTAGATCCCGCCTCACGACTGAGGGCCGTCAATGGTTCGTGGCCAGACTATATATTCACATATATAGGATGGCTTGCCAGGCTAGTATTTTACCGTAAACCAAGTTTATTTCTGAATCACATTTAAAAACAGCATGGCAGCTGATCAAATGCTGTACACATAAAAAGTTAAAACACAAATATAAGATAAAAAGCACAGTCAACAGTAAAAACACATAGAAAAGCATGGTAACAATAATAACATTATTATAACATTATGTCGGATCGGAAATCGGGCCCGATCACATGATTTTAAAAAGATCAGAATCTGGTGTAAAAGATCGGATTTAACCTTTTAAAACAACAAACATGACTTTTAAAATTCATCCTGAGACAGAGATTTTCAAATGGAACAACAATGGCTTGGTTTTAATTTCTTTTTTTTTTTTTTTACTTTTTATTTATTCATTTTTACATTAGAAACATATTCCCCATCGTGCTCAGCATTTATAATATTTTTAATGTTAAGTTCCTTCGGGTTCTTTCTTCTTCATGAGCTCTTTTTATTGTCGGCTTAGTTTTAATTTCAACAAGTTCCTCTACATCAGTATTCTTTGTTTCTTGTACAAAAACAACACAGTAACGTCACACAATTTGTGACAGGCAAGGATTCAGACACCAAGGTGCAGCGGTTAGCAAGCAAGCTAACGCTGAGCTAACGTGTCTTCTCAGGAGAACTAAAATGTCTGCAGCTCGGTGGTATTTTAAACCGGACAGCGAAGGCAGAGCTACAGCCACTTGTAATGTGTGCATTCTGGGCATTCAGTGGCAGAGCTGAATGATACGCAGCCTTCAAAACAGACTACTTTCATGTTCGGTTTTTCCCTATTTTAATGCTTTCCTGAGAAGTATCGAATCGGGACTCGGTATCGGCAAATACTCAAAATCAAATGACTCAAAATCGGATCGGGAGCAAAAAACGCAATCGGAACGTCCCTAATAAAAATGTCTATTTTGTCCTTTATATAAAAAGGTCTAGCTAAAGGGAGACAATAACAGATGAACCAGAACGAAGCTGCTCAGGTGGATCTGAAGGGTTCGTGTGGACAAAGTCTGACCTTTCAGTACCAGTTGTAGCTTCAGGTTGATGCTCATCTGAAACTTCTCACAGAGATTTTATAGATGTTTTATGCTGATCAAATCATTCTGTGTGTGTGTGTGTGTGTGCGTGCGTGCGTGAGTGCGTGCGTGCGTGCGTGCGTGCGTGCGTGCGTGCGTGCGTGCGTGTGTGTGTGTGTGTGTTGCTCTCGGTACACTTACATAAGCTTTTTACATGAATCAGACTCATCTTCCTCTCGATCCATTCCATTTTTCTGCCACTTCTCTTTTATTGTCCCTCTCAGTCTGCTCTAATTATCTCCTCTATAACACTCTTTTGATTTGGTGAATGTCTTTTTTTAAATACCTCTCTCCAGATCTTTTTAACGCCGGCTCTTTTATTACGCTTCCACTCTTTTCACGTCGCTCTCCTGTACGTTTGCCTCTCTGGGTGACCTCCATTTAGCTCGTTGTTGTGCTGGCGTGTTTTGTTGCGCGCGCTGGTGTGTACGTTTTTGTATGGCGGAGGTCGAAGTGTTGCACACTAAGTGCTGCAGCAGTGTTACAATAACAACAGCAGGCTTTTAAAGCAAACGCCGTGACTCTGTGTGTGCCGCTGGTGTGAAACTGAGGCATTGCTGCCGTTATTATCTCAGCTAGAAGCAGGATTTGGACATTCACATGTATGAATGTCCTTTTAAGTTGGATTCTGAAGAGCAAGCAAGAATTCATCAAACCAAATATCTGGAACATGATGGAGCCGTAAATCTGAAATGTGCTGACTGGGAAATGTTCTCTCCTCTCACACCTCGCCGTCGATATTCCCAGGAAATTCAAATAACAAGTTTTTATAGGAACACAATAACAGCTGAGGAGTGTCAGCCATCAATTTCAAAGTGGGAAAAGAAAAAAAAAGCCACTTTTATTTCTTGTAACCATCAAAGAAACCTTAAAGATGTTTTTGTTTCTACTGGTTTCTTTTTTATTTTCTTTGCAGCGTACTTTTTGCATCGGACGAGAAAAACAAGCCTTTTTTCTCTTCTCCTCTAATCCACGTTGGAGGTGAACTGAGGAACTCAAATAATCTCATGTTTGATTCACCTTTAAAGAATAGATGAGGGTCTAATGGTGCTGTAGACATATGTAATCATTATTTTGGCAGTTTAGTGCAATTTAACTAAAATGTAATAATTCAGCCCAAAACTGTAATTCTGTCTCCATCTTCAGCTGATTGCTGTAGAGCTGCAGGGTGACGTATGCACTGTACTCTGTGGCTGGACTGGACTGGACTCCAGCTGGCTTGGCTGCTCACCTGCTGATATGAAGCGTTACGGCTCAGAGCAGCTCGCCTCCTTAAAAAAATGTCCTCCTCCCCCCTTTCTTCTAGTGATCGTGGTGGACAGGAAATACTCCAGACTGCTGCCGTTTATGTTTGCTCGTTCTCTTGAGCGGTGAGTCTGCTGTTCGTGTGTGTGCTCGTGTGCACGCCTGAGTGTGCGGGTGCTGAACAACTCGTTTTTCCGACTGAGAAACTCAGAGAGCGCACAGGGGGTTGAGGGGGGTGCTGTTAATCACTCCCTCAGTGCCGCTGTCTCGGTCTGCCAGGTGATGCCTCCTTTAGGAGCATTTTTCTAACAGGAAATGTGGGTGAATTAAGTCTCCACCCATGGTGTGACTCACCCTTTAAGTGTGAAAGCAGACATGATGCCGCTGAGCTCTGAGCCTCGTTCTGGCGTGACTTTCTCAGACCGCATCAGGATGAAGCTTGACGATCATGATGCTAACTCATGATGGAGTTGGCCAGGCCTGCTGTAAAGGTGTTTCTGAATTTCAGGGAAGAACCGCCCTCTCCACGTTGCGCAACACTCTACCAGCCCTTGTTTACAAGTAGCTGCCGGCTGTCATGTGCATTTGTGAGGCCGTAACAATAGCATGCCGAGCGTTAGCTTACCTCTCGAGCAGAAAAACAGCGACAGCGGGATCTGTGGGAAGCCCAACTGGACCGCGTTTGCCTCTTCCTGGTTTCCTTGAGAGCGCGAGGGTGCACAGAGTGTGCACGTGCAGGAAGTGAAAACTAACCCAGGATTGGCTTCACCAGAAATTGACAATTATGTGGACCAATGCTTTAGATGATCCACCCAGAAGAAAAGAAAGTCCGCTTTACCTTTAAGTTTTCTACAGCCAAATTCAATCAATGTGCCCACCCAGGACCCTGCTAGGACCTTCTGCATGTTCAACAACGCTATGGACCTACCACTCTAAGGAGAAAATGGTAAAACCTCAGTAATTCCCTTATGAACTGAACAAATGGAGTTTATGGTTTTTAGCCTTCAAAAACGTAGAAAGACGAGGTCCAACGAGCTAATGATGGAGTTACTCTAGCTCCTTTATCTACAAAGAACTTTGATCTTGACTAGAACCTTTCTTTTGATCTGTGCTTGTTCAATACACCGTTTCCATCTCACCATCCAAAAGCATTTGAAGCTTTGGTTTGAAAAGTTATGCAGAAAAACTGGTTCATGCATTGATTACCTGACAATTAGCTTAATGTAATGCAGTTATAGCAAGGAGTCTGAAATCCTCCTTTATCTCTTTGTTTTATGAACACATGTCCTTCTGTTGGTTCTATATTGCTGGTGTTTTACATTTGCTACCATGCTTTATTTTTACTTTATTGTTTTTGCGTCATCTGTCGATGTGATGAGTTACAGCCAGTCAGCATTAGTTAACTACGAGTTTCGCTCAGGCTACCGGGCCTTTCTGAGTACACACCCCCATAAGGGTACTCCACTGGTTCCTGAAATGGATGGAAAATGGTCCTTTTGGGTCGTTACACATGCTGCAAGGGTTTGGTAAAATTACCTAGAAGTTCCGATATTGGAAACGGACCTACGTTGATAGGTCTGAACTTGTTGTTTCACTTGTGATGGAGCCTAAATATAACCTGTGATACTCAGGTCAGGTAGAGGTCAATGACTTGTCTTAAGGTCTGTGTTTACCTGAGGGGTGTGTAGTCATGGTGCAGTGGGGGTGTAAGCAGGTCCCTATCAGCATTCTCCAGAGTCATCAATGCAAATGGCTTCTCCGATATACTTTCCATGTCTCTTGGATCAATAACCACTGCCCAACACACACACACACACTTAGTCAACATCAACATTCCAAACACAAGCTCTCCTCTCTGAATCGTGCCATCCTTTACCTCTACTCTCTTTCTAACCGGTCTGAAAAAGTCGTCCCCCTGTTTTTGATTCCGTTTCCTTTCTGACCCGTTTCCTCCTCCAGAACTTCTCTCCGTTATCGATCCGGCGTCCTTAGATGAACAGAAACACAGGAGCGAGGGGGGCAGAGGTGTGAAGTGTGAGGAGTTTTGTAACACCAAAGTAACTTTAGGTTTCGACTCAGCGGTTCCAACCTAACGCTGAAATTGCCTCACACACACGGCGCCGCTTCCCCGTCAGGCTGTGGGCCTTTTAACACCAAATAAAACCCGCGATTGGCTGTTTGACTCACAGGAAGTAATGAAGTATGTCCAGCTGGCTGGCAGAGAGGTGTAGGGAAGAGGCTGATACCCTTCACAACACCTCTGCAGTGCCTTCTGGGTAGCGGCTGATAAATGAGGAAAAAAGTGTTAAATAGAAGCCAAACGGTGGAAGAGAGGAATGAAAGTGAGAAGAGTTGGTGTTTGTGTCGGTGGGCTGCTGTGCTCCATTGTGTGTGGGTGTGTGCTGTTTATGTGGATCCTTCAAACAAATGGGTTTGTGAAGAAGCAAGAAGAGTGTAAAAACATCTTCATCAGACCTGAGTTGGGTTCTTATTTTAGGTTTGAGCCTCAGAAATAAAAAACTTTCCTAGTCTTTGATCTTTCTGGAGGGCGTTTAGTTTGGAAACCCCGGGAGCTCCTTTCAAAATAAAATAAAAAAAATGGAAAATGTCACATTTATATATTAAAAATTGAAAGATTGAAGTTTAAAGTGGAGCCTAAAGTCTTTAGTCCCTGCAAACATTCTGCTCAATCATTCTGTGTTGGTTTTAATATAAAATGATGAAAACAAGCAAACAGAGAAAAGATGAGTTAAAACGGAGGAAAGTGGAGATAAAGTGATGAAAACCAGAAAAAGTGTAAAAAAGATCAATGAAATAAGGAAACGATGCTGAACAACCAATAAATCAGTGTGTGTGTGTGTGTGTGTGTGTGTGTGTGTGTGCGTGTGTGCGTGCGTGCGTGCGTGTGTGCGTGTGTGTGTGTGTGTGGTCATTCATCCAACGCTGCAGACACAGTGAGAGCTGCAGTGAGATTGGAGATTTTCCAAAACAAACCACATTTATCCACCTTCCTCCTTCACTGCAGCAGAGAGAGAGAGAGAGAGAGAGATGTTGTTGCTGCTGACTTTTTGTCAATATCTGGCCCAATATAATTTTGTTGTATACGGTGCAGAACACATGTTGCATTAGATGATTTATTACTGAATAACTTGTGTTTTAATAAAGTTAAAGTTGTTAGAAAAGCTTTTTAATGTAACAGGACATTATTAGAAAAGAGAGAGCTGAGCCAGAAGGCAAAACTCTCGATCTACGTTCCTACGCTCACCTATGGTCACGAGCTTTGGGTAGTGACCGAAAGAACGAGATCGCGGATACAAGCGGCTGAAATTAGTTTTCTCTGCAGGGTGGCTGGGCTCTCCCTTAGAGATAGGGTGAGAAGCTCGGTCATCCGGGAGGGGCTCGGAGTAGACCCGCTGCTCCTTGACATCGAGAGGAGCCAGTTGAGGTGGCTCAGGCATCTGGCTAGGATGCCTCCTGGTGAGGTTTTCCGGGCACATCCAACTGGGAGGAGACCTAAAGGAAGACCCAGGACACGCTATGGACTATGTCTCTCAGCAGACAAAGATAAGCGGACAAAGATGGATAGACGGGTGGATTAAAGTTGTTAGAAAAGCTTTTAACTCATTCACTGCCAGCCGTTTTCTGCTCAGAAAGCCCCTGACTGCAGCGTTTTTGAGCGTTTTTACTGTTTTTTGAAAAGTCACAGAACATTGTGCTCTATGATCATCTGTGTTGGGAGTAACGAGTTACAAAAGTAATTAATTACTGTAATGCATTGCTTTTTGCTGTAACGCGGTAATGTAAGGCATTACAGAATAAAATTCAGTAATAATTTACTCGGTACAATGTCAGTAACGCGCGCATTACAACGCATTTTTAATCAGGAATCAATTAGTGAGATTTCTTCAGGGTTCTAATGACGTGGGAGCCTGAAAATGGTCCAGTTTGGATACAACATTATTTATATGGACTCTCAGCGCACCAGGGCGTCTTTTGAGCAGAGAGGGAGAGCGCTGATGGTTCATGCGCTCCTGACGCGCGCCGCAACCTCAGTAACACTCTCAAAGTCACGCCACCAAAAGAAAAGAATTAACACGCGATCGTTCATGTCCGCTTATATTCTCGTATCCTTTTATTTGTGTCTGACGCGCGCTCGCCCAGCGGAGCTCATCAGTGCCCCGGTGACATCACCTCACTGCAGCGGGCGCACAGTGCACCTTTCTCTATTTCTGCGGCGGATCCCTGAACTGATTAGTTCAAAATGTGAAAAAGTAGGAAATCCAGGAAGCCGTTTTTCTGGAAGATTGAAAGGAGATGCAGGAAGATAAGAGACAGACAGGAAAATAGTCAAATAAAACACGAGAAAACTAAATAAAGTTCTTGAAAAGGAAAAAGTAGGTAGATTTTTATCCACTACACAACAATAACAATATAAAGCAATAATTTATAAACATGCAATATTTATTTATTTGATAAAATTCAGATCACCTTCAAAGATCAGTTCCACACCCAGGGCCGTATCCAGGCATTTGGGGACCAAGGCAAAATACAGGGTGGAGGCCCCACCACCACCAATCACACACACTCAATTAATTTAAGCTAGCAGCATACAATATGTTGTTGCATTTATTTAATAAAAAATAATTTTCTGGGGGTCATGGCCAGCATTGGACACGTTCATGCCCAGGGGCAATCATCCTCCAGCCCTGATGGAGGTGATCAGAAGGATCTGCAGGGCAAAATCTTTCTGCTTCTGCTACAGTGTGTCTAGATTTCTAAGCTACACAAGATCAGCAGAAGAGAAATGTTCACGCCAAATGTTTCACTTCCTGTAGTCAGACAGAGCAGAGATGAGTGAACCTGCAGCTGATCTAACATTAGAACATTCTCCAAATGGGCATACACCCATTACTTTAAGTTTGTGAAGAATGAGGATATGAAGAACATTGTAGTCAAATGCACTTTATGTGCTACATCTAAAGAACTGTTAATTATGTTTGACTGTTTTAACAACAACCCCTAGCCCAGTTAAATAACACATCACCTTCAACTGGATGTCTAATGAGCTAATTGAGCGTCATGAGCTACATTTAAATAGCTAAATCCATATTATTTTGGTGAGAGTAACTTAAAGTAATGCAAAAGTAATGTAATGCCTTACATTTTAAAATGAGTAATATTGTAATGTAATGAATTACTTTAAAATGAGAGTAACAAGTAATAAATAATGCATTACAGTTTTGAAGTAACTTGCCCAACACTGATGATCATATAAACGCCAAAACTAGAAAGAGTAGACTCACTTCTTACATCAGGAAGAATCGCCCTAGCGTTATCCGTTCCTTCACAATCTGGTGCCCAACCACCGCTGCAGAAGCATTTCCAGTTCGCCGCATCGTTTTTTTCACAGCAGCGGCCCAAAACAAACTCGTAATCCATTGATTTCCTGCTTCCTGATCACGTGATGTGTGACATACACGGATGCGGGGGCTCGCTCCGACGCCCGCCCCGTAAAAAGATAGAAATAACGACTAAAGTCATCATTGGCAGTGAATGAGTTAATGTAACAAGATATTATCAGAAATGAGTCCAATGATCATTTTTCTCTGTTTCTAAACCCAGTCCTGATAAACCTGGCTGTAAAATAAAAAAATATGCTTTTAATTAAAAACCTAAATGGTTTTTAAGTGAAAACAGAATCAATCTAATCTAAAGTTTTATGCATGAATATATTGAACACAAGATTTAACTATGGAGTCCTATGGAGCTCATTACCACTAACACTGTCTATCTGTTTCTTGGTGATGTAGTTGGTAGCACTGTTGCCGCGCAGCGAGAAAGTTGCTGGTTTGAATCCCAGCTGCCTGAGTTTCCTCCCACAGACCAAAAACATGCATTTCAGGTTATTTGAGACGCTAAACTGTCCCTGAGGAGTGAGTGACTGGTTTCTTGTTTCTCTGTCCCTGTGACGGACTGGAGACCAGTCCATGGTTTCCCCTTCACCTCTCGCTCTGATGGAGTCAGACATTTATAGTGATCCCTATACTTCTGATATCTGCACATGCATTTGTTTTAATACTTTAAATGTTTTTATGGTCTGTAATTTGCAAAACTGTATCAGTACAATATCTGATGTTGCTGGTAGTTTATCACTCTTATTGCCTCTGGAACAGAAGCTGTTGGACAAATTAGTTCCTTTTAATGCAATGGAGCATAAAAGGAGATTTTTGGGTCATAAATCACTGATTTTGTTGAGGACCTTTGACTGAATGCAGCAGGAATCAGACGTTAAAACCTGTGGGAGAGCGAGAGAGGGACAAATAGACGGAAGGTAAGAGAGAAAACTCCAGACGGACCCACAGGTTCCCATCCCTCAGTCAGAAGTTGAGAAAAATAAAAATAAATAAATGAACAAAAACAATCTGGCAGTTCGATCCAAACAGAAGATGGAAGGATGGAAAAAAAGAGGGCAAACTAGATGGAAAAAGAGCTGGAGACATAAAAAAATGAGTCTTTTGTGACAGTTTGATAAATGACAGCAATCAAAGAGAGATGTTGAGGGAGAAAGAAATAATTACAGACTTGGAAGTTTGAACAGCAGACTCAGGATGAGAGAGGAGCGATGGAAACGACAAGACAAAAGCCTGAACAGGAACAATTAACCTCTAAAGATCACAAGAAGGTCAGAATGAATCTGTTTATCTGCTGGGAACCTTTAAGAAAAAAGCTTTTAGTAATTATGGTTTTTGTTTTAGCATTTGCACAGGAGTTGATGTTTCCTCACCTTTTCTACAAACGCACTTCAGCTAAAGCCTGATTATGGCTTTGCATAAAGATTTAAAGCTGCTATAGCGAATCTATAGAACAAGCTAGGTTTATAACGGTCACCACCTCAAGAGCTTAAAGGTGTCGTTCACTAATTTTTTCAACACATTTGTAGTGGTCTCTAGTATAAATAAATGCCTTGTGAAGAAAAAAGCTCATTAGGAGTGGGGCGGAAAACAGCAGGATTTAGAGTTTTGCTCATTAATATTGATAATCTCTCTCCTCTGATTGGCTAACAGCAACACGACTCTACCACTGACTCTGTTTGCTCTGCAATGTTGATGTTTTATCTCCACAAATAACACACGCCTGGGGGAGTTCTGCTGTGTGGTGGAGTTGCTAATGCTAACGGTTAGCTTCTACTAGCCAAGACGTTCTCTGATGTTTCCTGTGCGCTAAACCAACAACAGCCTTCCCCGGTTGTGAGCCAATGGGCGGGACCATGAATACTACTTTTCCCTGCAACACATCTGTGTGGCCTTTTTTTGACCCGATCATTTTCCCGTCTGTTTCCTTTCTGTGGCTAACGATAGTACGATAGGTGTTGAAGAAAATGTTCACATTCAGCATGCATGTTAAACTCAGAACAGCCAATCGTATTTCCAAACGTTTTACAGGTTTCTCAGTGAGTAAGACAATTAAAAAGCAGTAGGGTTTTCCTTTTCTTGCTTTTCTAATAAAAATGGTCTCCTACAGTGGATGTGAGACTCAAATGCCTCTCTTGAGTTGTGTTTGTCTTGTTTATCCATCCTCTGAATATAATAAACAATCGTTTATCTGTTTATCTTTGGGGTCTACAACAAAACTGCTGAACCTTAAAGGTTCCAGGTGTGTGCATGCGTGCATGTGTGTGTGTGTGTGTGTGTGTGTGTGTGTGTGTGTGTGTGTGTGTGTGTGTGCGTGCGTGCGTGCGTGCACACGTGCGTGCGGGTGTGCGTGTGTGTGTGTGTGTGTGTGTGTGTGTGTGTGTGTGTGTGTGTGTGTGTGTGTGTGTGTGTGTGTGTGTGTGTGTGTGTGTGTGTGTGTGTGTGTGTGTGTGTGTGTGTTCTCTTTTATACACATGTTTTGTTCTCTCTTTTCTGTGTGTGTGTCAAGAGAGG
>SSNS01000793.1:50110-62825 GCA_006937985.1 Aphyosemion australe
AGGGGAAACACTGCTGTTAGCTGTTATATCAACCTACCAGTCCTGAAGGAAGCTAGCATAGCTGCCACCGATTCACACACGGAGGAGGGGTGGCATCAGCTGTGGCGTCCGGTGTCATGTGGATCAGAGCAGCGGAGTAAACAAGAGTCTGCCGGTTAGCCATCAGCTGATCGGTGTGCGCCGCAGTGAGGATCAAGATGGAGCTAACATCAACCACTGGCTGTTTAGCGATCGGATAGCCGATGAGGTTTGGCTGGAGCCGGGGACACGCTGTGGAAATAAAGTACCGGTAACTAATGCTAACATGGCTACCGGCTAGCGGACCACCGTTGGGAGAGACACGGCAGGCTGCGGTAAGAGAGGAGACTTTAATATAAGGAGCTTTCTTGAAGAAGGACTTTGGAACTGATACGTTGGGACAGGATTGGGAGCTTTATTATGAAGAAAAGATCAGCTGAGGTGAGTCAGAAACAACACTTGGATGCTGGTGTCTAGCTGTTGCAGGCGGGGTTCTCATCATATGCGGCTGCTGAGTGTTGGAAATCAAAAAGACCTGACATATTTGATGTGTCTTTTGATTTCATTGTTTGTTATTCAAACTAACAAAGTCCAGCAACAGTGTAACAGCTAGTCTCGTCTCTTCTTAGTTGAATTGTCAGACGCCATGCTTCCACGGCGCACTGCTGCCCTCTGCTGTTTCTTTCAGGTTACAGTCATAGTGCAAACGCGTAACTCAGAGCTCGTATGTCCCTAAATAGCTACCGTATTTCAAGATGGAGGATGACCATGGAGCGTCGACCACAATTTATGTATTAAAAATGTAAAATTTGAAGCTGAGAGGAATATTTAGAATTGATGTTGGTGAGAAATATTAATGAAAAGGGACAAGTTTGTGCACTGGATACACAGAATTTGGTAGTAAACAGGTAAAAATATTACACATTGTGGCTTTAAAACCACAAGAACTAGCGCTAGAAGCCTTTCTTCTAAAGAAAGATGTCTGCGCTGCGCTACCCACAGACATATATACGTAGACGCCTCGTGGACTGGAGCTGCCGTAGTGGCCGGTCTCCACCCCCCACCACCACCACCACCAAATCAAAACACAACGATCAATCTACAAAATAAATAAACATAACAATCACAAATAATTATCAAATGGTACCCTATCAATACCGAGCCCCTCAGTGCATGCCTAATTTTTTCTAAAAGAATATGCACCATAATTTCATTGACCCAGTGAATGTACGCTGAAGGATGAGAGTCTTTCCATCTGGACAATATAAGTATTTTAGCCAATAAACAGCAAAAAGCAATCATGTCCAACTGTCATGTGTCCAAAGAAGCTTCCACAGCAACCACACCACACAAAGCATTCAGGCAGGAGGCTATGATCCAGGTTCTTCCCCTCTGCTGTCTGTCTCATGAATACTCTGTGATATCTACATTAACCTGCACATCATATACCAGTCACTGTAATAGCATGTTGCACTATTTTTTTATCCTGCTGCTAATTGTACTTATTATCTACCATTTATTACCTATTATGTGTTTTTATGTGTGTTTATGTTGCACCTTATCACCGAAACAAGTTCCTAGTCAGTGAGCTGCGTTCAATGACAATGGCAATAAATATCTTCTGATTCTGATAAAATACCACCAATACCTCTGCAGCTTTGGGCAGGTCCAGAACATGTGAAGAAGTGTTGCAGGTGATCGCTGCAATGGTCACAAGTTGGGTTCAAGTATGCTTCTAAATCTGGCCACAGTTAGCTTTGTAAAATGTCTGGCCTTGTACCTCTACGGTACCAGGGTTAACTGGAGTTATGGGTCATACAAAGGGTTAACTGGATTTATAAAAAGAGCCACCTTCCACGGCACAACCACAGCCATGAACAGAATGATTGTCCACGATTGAGCCAAACCAAGCTGTATTTACAAGCCTTCTTGGTTTTTTTCTTGCGTGTGATGGGGGTAAATGTTCTTTGTGTTTTATTAATGGAAATGGAACTATTCCCTGCAGTCAACATATCAGTGTTGCCTCATGCAAGATGAAAGAGAACTGTGGTTTCAGTGAGTGTGTGTTTTCTGGTGGAACTGGTTTATGTGTTTGACCTGTAAACCTTTATTTGTAACCCCCAACAGCACTGGTAGGAAAAGAGACGGGCAAACATCCTTCTAGCAGGTTGTTTTTCATAATTTACTTGTTATGTGTCCAGAAGTTTCTCTTCAAACAGTTGCAGAGAGGAAGCTTTTATAGTTTATTTTGGTTTACTGGAGTTCTTGTTTGTCGTCATTTATGGAGGAAACAATCATTTCATTTTGGACCCTCAGAGTTCTATTTGGATTAACTCAGATATTACAGCAAATTAGCCAAATAACAGAAATGGTTTAGGAATGTATTTGTTGCTTTTTCATACTGTTACCCCAAAACCATCGGAGGGTCAACTTGTTGATTAAATTCCAAAAGAAGTGTCCCCATACCACCAACCACGTAAAAAAAACCTTACGTTTAGTTTACCTCCTCGCATTATTAGAGCAACACCTTTTGTTTTGATGGTGTGATGTCATTTCCTGTCATGTTTACAAATATTACTGCACATTATACAGATTAGTTTACTTTATCAATACTGAGAGGCACAGTTTCAAACTGTCAGGGCTAATTTTGTAATAATTATTGTTATTAAAACAGTTCTAGTTATAGAGTTTTTTGATCCAAAGTGTGAAATGTGACTTTTTCATCTTTCTTTACAGTTTCAAGTAGGTGTAGTTAACATTTCCTTTACAGAACTTGANGTGCGGGTGTGTGTGTGTGTGTGTGTGTGTGTGTGTGTGTGTGTGCGCATGTGTGTGTGTGTGTGTGTGTGTGTGTGTGTGTGTGTTTGAATCATTTAAAAGTCTTTTTCTGTCCTCAGGCCTGTGATACCTGCAGTCCTGCTAAATAATACATTAAGCGTAGATCTATAATAAATAGATTGTGCGTAGTTGTTTTATCTCACTGGGAGCCTTTCTGTGTTTTTGTTTAAACCGTTGCTTTATTGGGACCAGTAGTCCTGTTGGACCGAAGCCTGGACCCTAATGAGGCAAAATGAATTGTCCAGAATGAAAAGAAAGTCGATGCAGGGTCCTTATAGAGACGGCCACAGCAGCTTGTGTTGTGTGTGTTTCTGTGTGTACATTAGTGGTCCAATAGTCTGCTGCAGCAGTTGAATAATATATTGACCTTCATTCATGCTTTATTCATTGCATTCAAATGAATTATTGCTTTAATTAATCTATCAACACGTGTTCTCAATTACAGAGGCTTGCAAATGCGAACGGATGTTTGGATCTTTGTGAGGACATTCTCTCTTCTCTACTCTCAATTTCACTTTTTTTGTCATCAAAATTCCAAGTCTAAGGCTCACTTTGACCTCATTTTATTCCAGAAAATGAATCTCAACCTTCAAAAAGCTCTTTGAAGTATTTAGAATTGGGGAACTGTCCTCGCTTTTCAGCTGCTAGTCCTCATTAGAATAGATGAACAAGTGCACACACACACACACACACACACTGAGAATCTGTGGTGTTTTTGTTGACAGTTTTTCTGTGAGCGCGCGTGTCTCCATCTCCTCTTCATTAATTGTTTGTGTTGACCGAGATTCACAAATGCTCCGCCAGGCTGTTGTTTCGTGCACGCTTGACTACGACGGTGAGGAACGCACGTGCACAAATCCACACAAAGTGTTACTAATCTGATCAGTCAAAGTCTCCAACACAACGGGAGGCTTCAGTCAGAAAATGTGCGATAAGCAGAAATGAAGGATAAACTGGGACAAAAGAAGAGCTTCTGCATGTTTTATGCTCCTTATCCAGCCTGATTCTTTAATATGTAAATACAGTTATGCAACACTTTTTCTTTACCCCTGTAGTTGTTTGTGCTTTTGCTGTACACGTCTAATCTCTTAATGCATATATCTATTTTATTTTTTGTCAAAAATGGACAGAAGTGGTTTCATAATCAACTTAGACTTAAAAAGACACGTTAAATTCCTCTTTCCTGGAAAGTGTTTTCCTCTCTTCTGTATTTGTTTGTGCTCCTAGGATGCTATTTACAGCATCAGAGCTTCAAACATTTAAACTTCATGCCAGTGTGCTTCATTGCTTAACCGAGTTGAACTGAGTTGAATAGAGAGCCGGAGTGGGTGGAGAGTAAAGAAGAGCCAGCAACACGGAGATGAATAAAGCTGATGGAAAGAGACAAAGACGGAGAGAAAGGGACCAAAAGAAGAAGGAATTGTTCATGTTTTATTTTGAAAAAAAGCCCAAATTACATCAGATAAAAAGGGAACTCATGATGGCAGAAACACGTGTAAATCACAAGCGTTAGCACAGCTGCGCTAAAGTAGCGCTATAGCGTTATTTGCTTTGTTTTAACATTGAGGGGAGATTACATCAGGCTGAAGAGAAATTTAATTAAGCAGCTCTGCACAGGGTAGCCATGGCGCGCATATTTCTGAGGTCACAGTAGAAATTGGCTCATTGATTGAATTAGCTGGAAATTAGCTTTTGGCTAACAGAGTGGTTGAGGGTGACGTGAAAGGATGGAAGTATGAGTTAACGCAACAGTTTTGAGCAGCAGTTTTCCTCTCAGATAGATGGAGGCCTAGATGTTGTTGGTGATGTGGGAACCAGTTGGGATACATCTGGGACTATTGTTCTTATACCTAGTGCTTATGTTGGATATTCTCAGGTTCAAGTATGAAATGGGCTAAATAAGGGATCTTTTATTAGGTCCAATTGGGTCAAAGTACTGGTTGAATCTCTGATGGGGGTCCCTATATGTCCCCTGGTTGGATCATGATTCTTCTGTAAAGCCGGGCGTACACGCTACTTCCTTATGAGAAGCAATGGGTCTGGTAACGCTCCCATTGAAATAACCCCACCCCTTGAGAGTTCTAGCCGAGCCAATCAGCGCTGAGCAGCATACGTCACACACAGCGATGCTCAGTTTCCCATAAACAACAAACATGGCGTCTGAAGCGGAGCTCGCTGCGGCTCTTTCCTCTGTTCTAAATGACTTGGGCATGTCTTTAAAACCACAAGAACTAGCGCTAGAAGCCTTTCTTCTAAAGAAAGATGTCTGCACTGCGCTACCCACAGACATATATACATAGACGCCTTGTGGACTGGCGCTGTCGTAGTGGCCGGCCACCATCTTAGATGGGTCTCCATTCGCCCCCAGTGCATTAATTTCTACTGAGGAAGGTGCTTACCCAATTAAAAAACACATATCATTGTGTCACCTTTACTTGCGCTAATGGAGCAACAAGTAAAAAAAGCTGGAAAGCTGGGGTTAACTGCAGTGCAGCTCGGCGTGAACAGTGAGAGGGAGATTGTTAGCAGCGCTCCTTTGACGCCATCTTTGGCTAAAAAACGACAGCATCGCGCAGTAAGTCGTCATTTCCGCCTTTTTTCGGATTGGTTATTTTTGAGCTGGCTAGTCCCGCCCCTCATGGTGCTCTCGGCCTCTGAGTATCCAGACTCTTCCGCTGTGTAGAACAGACAGAGGGAGAGCCTGGCAGGCCTGGCTGCGTACACGGTGCAATGTTTGGACCGTTTTGAGCCAATTTTCCTCTCATGTGAGAATCTTGAGGTTGGGGCTAGTTTTGCATCATATAGTATACAGGGGCTAACGAGACGCGATTTAACACCCCACAACCAGCTCCCGATCAGCAATGGTGCGGTCACACGAGTATCAAACATGTTTGATATTTTGCTCATCCTGTTGAAGCAGCACTGCGACCTAAAAGTACCAGAACCGTTCACACAGCGCATGCGCCAACCCGGCTCCACAGGTATTTCTGTGTCAACACACATCATTTCCTTATTGTTTTACACTTTTCTGCACACACAATGACAAGAATTGTCAAGAAAACATGTTTCTGTGTTTATGTCAAATAAAGCAGATCCCAAAATATTGTTTACTTCCTTTCTTTCGTCTTTCTTCTCCAACCCCCATAAACCCTTTTGCGTGTCCGCCTATGGCAAGCCTGAAGGAAAACAGACTATGTCAGTAACAACACAACAGTCTCTGGGTGTTCCGGATTTTTGGACTCAAAGGTCCGACTTTTTCACTTGTAGCATTCGGCTCCATCTCAGACTTGTGCAGATGAAGTTCATTGTGCCTTAGTCACTAGTCCATCTCCAACTGTCATGTTCTCACACCGTACGACGAAATGCTGTGCCCGGATTAAGAGAAACCAGTGAATCAACACAAATTGTTTCTTTTCTTCTTTCGAACAAGATCTTTTTATTGAACATTTTAAACATTTATCAACTCACATTAACAAACCACCACCCGCCCCGCCACACTGGATCAAACTCAAAAAGACAAACAAATATAACGGGTTTCAAGACAATACTTTTTTTTTTTTTTTTCTAAAAGAATATGCACCATAATTTCATTGACCCAGTGAATGTACGCTGAAGGATGAGAGTCTTTCCATCTGGACAATATAAGTATTTTAGCCAATAAACAGCAAAAAGCAATCATGTCCAACTGTCATGTGTCCAAAGAAGCTTCCACAGCAACCACACCACACAAAGCAGTCAAAGGGTCTGGGTGCACAGTGGTCCCACAAATCCTGGTGAGTGCATCAAGTCATGTCATGCGACATGTCATTAGAGTGACCAGATCCCAACTCGCCAAATGTGGGACAGAGACTACTCAATGTGGGACAACGTAAAATTCCAATTTAACAAGATAAAGTTAAAAAGTAAAAAAATATATATATATATATTTTCTGCCTTTTAGCTCCAACATCACTGGTAAATATACATAGTTATTATAAATATTATCATCATATATTTCATGTACTATATATTCTATTTGAATTCAACCTGAACAAGCAAAAGTTTTCAGACTATTTCACAGCTCCTCTCGTTACCACAGCTTAACTCAGGCTCTTTGGACCTTCTAGTGCAGGGGTGTCAATCATACGGCCCGCGGGCCGGACCCGGCCCGCAAACAGGTTAAATCCGGCCCGCGAGATGATTGTGTAAACTTTGATAAACAATTTAGAGTGAAAATAAACTCTAATTTTTCAATTAAAAAAACTGCTGATATTGATGCTCTGGTGAAAGCTAAAAGATGTCAGGTATCAGGTGTCAAATAAACTTAAAGTGCTGCATGAAAATCTCTGATATAGCCATGTGATCTAGTTCTTTGAATCACTGAGGAATTTTATTTTTTTGTATTTCAAATTTTCAAATATACTTCAGGTGTTTTATGATTAATAGTGATGTTGTGGTTGAACTGTTTTAAACACACTGTCCTCAGGCTCCACCTGAAGTTGGCTGCCACTCAGGATGTGACTTCTGATATTGATGTGCTAATCAGAACCACTAGATTCTAGTGGTTCTGATTAGCTTTAGCTAAAAGGATTTTAAACCATCAACTCATTTTAATAATATAGAAAGGCCCACAGTAAAAAAATATGCAGGTTTTAGCAGCTTTTCAGAGTTTTCATTGAATATTTTCCACAACAGAATGACAGTAAAAGTACCAGTAACAATTTTAGATCTATTTAAGTTTGTTTTTAATACATTTTCCAATAAAATCAACAAATATTCATACTTTTTTGCTATTTTTTTCTTAATTCAGAAACAAAGTGGTGTTGTTTTTTTCCAAAAATGACAACACATCTTTTCTAGTAAATATTTAGGGGAGAGAGAAAAAACATCACTGACTTAAATCTGAAGAAATTCTGATCTAATCTAACAGGGTTCCTTAGAATGACTTTTTTCCTCAAATTTCTGAGAAAAATAATGAAGGCTTACATTTAATTCTCTCTTTAATGTGCTCTAAAAGAGTTTAGCTTGTATGTATTTGAAATAAAAATAACTCCAGCACCTTGTGTGTGTTGGAAACTCGTTTGGGACCTGTCTACTTACTGGGAACCCTGCTTCAGTTCAGACCAACATATTTTTTGTGACTCTTGGATTCTCTGCTCTGTTTCATATCAGACTCCGCGCCGTGACACAAAAAATGACTCTGAGAAACAACACAAAGACCCTGACAGAGTCTCAATGAACACTTTCAACCCACGAGTTTATTCTAACAGCATTTTCGCCACGGTGTTCATCTTTCCTCCGTTCTCGCTGACGCTTCTGTTTTGGTGGTTCGGGTGCGCGCCCCAAGCGCTCCGGACTGGCGTTAAAGTCCCGCCTCCTGGTTCGACTGACAGCAACAGGCGGCTTTCTCCACAGCGTTTATGCAAGATTGAAATTCGGAACGGGAGACTGTCAATGCGGGACATTGTCTCAATGTGCGGGACGTGTGAAAAGTGATGAAAATGCGGGACTGTCCCGCACAAAGCGGGACATCTGGTCACCCTACATGTCATGCATCATGCCATGCATCATGCCATGCATCATGTCATGCGTCATGTCATGCATCATGTCATGCATCAAGTCTTGTCATGCATCATGTCATGTCATGCATCATGTCATGCGTCATGTCATGTCATGCATCATGTCATGCATCATGTCATGCATCATGTCATGTCATGCATCATGTCATGCATCATGTGAGTGTTCGTCTGGCAGGAGGCTATGATCCATCAGGACCAAAACCTCTCACCATAAGGACAGTTTCTTCCCCTCTGCCGTCTGTCTCATGAATACTCTGTGATATCTACATTAACCTGCACATCATATACCAGTCACTGTAATAGCATGTTGCACTATTTTTTTTTATCCTGCTGCTAATTGTACTTATTATCTACCATTTATTACCTGTTATGTGTTTTTATGTGTGTTTATGTTGCACCTTATCACCGAAACAAGTTCCTAGTCAGTGAGCTGCGTTCAGTGACAATGGCAATAAATATCTTCTGATTCTGATTCTGATAAAATACCACCACCTCTTCAGCTTTGGGCAGGTCCAGAACATGTGAAGAAGTGTTGCAGGTGATCGCTGCAATGGTCACAAGTTGGGTTCAAGTATGCTTCTAAATCTGGCCACAGTTAGCTTTGTAAAATGTCTGGCCTTGTACCTCTACGGTACCAGGGTTAACTGGAGTTATGGGTCATACAAAGGGTTAACTGGATTTATAAAAAGAGCCACCTTCCACGGCACAACCACAGCCATGAACAGAGTGATTGTCCACGATTGAGCCAAACCAAGCTGTATTTATAAGCCTTCTTGGTTTTTTTCTTGCGTGTGATGGGGGTAAATGTTCTTTGTGTTTTATTAATGGAAATAGAACTATTCCCTGCAGTCAACATATCAGTGTTGCCTCATGCAAGATGAAAGAGAACTGTGGTTTCAGTGAGTGTGTGTTTTCTGGTGGAACTGGTTTATGTGTTTGACCTGTAAACCTTTATTTGTAACCCCCAACAGCACTGGTAGGAAAAGAGACGGGCAAACATCCTTCTAGCAGGTTGTTTTTCATAATTTACTTATGTGTCCAGAAGTTTCTCTTCAAACAGTTGCAGAGAGGAAGCTTTTATAGTTTATTTTGGTTTACTGGAGTTCTTGTTTGTCGTCATTTATGGAGGAAACAATCATTTCCTTTTGGACCCTCAGAGTTCTATTTGGATTAACTCAGATATTACAGCAAATTAGCCAAATAACAGAAATGGTTTAGGAATGTATTTGTTGCTTTTTCATTCTGTTACCCCAAAACCATCTGAGGGTCAACTTGTTGATTAAATTCCAAAAGAAGTGTCCCCATACCACCAACTACGTTCAGGCAGCCCACCTCGGTAAATTAGTGCAGAGAAAACTCTAATAAATTCACCTGAAAAAAATCTTACCTTTAGTTTACCTCCTCGCATTATTAGAGCAACACCTTTTGTTTTGATGGTGTGATGTCATTTCCTGTCATGTTTGCGAATATTACTGCACATTATACAGATTAGTTTACTTTATTAATACTGAGAGGCACAGTTTCAAACTGTCAGTGTTAATTTTGCAATAATTATTGTTATTAAAACAGTTATAGTTATAGAGTTTTTTGATCCAAAGTGTGAAATGTGACTTTTTCATCTTTCTTTACAGTTTCAAGTAGGTGTAGTTAACATTTCCTTTACAGAACTTGAAAATGATTGCATCAGAAGAAATCTACGTATATTTTAGTCGACTAAAGTTAAAACAAATTGGATTATTAAAATCTTGCTAAAGAATTTTAGTCAAAAGACTAAAACTAAATGTAAATTTCGTGTCAGAATGAACACTGCCAAAGACGACTGTCAGTCTCCCTCGGACGGCGGCTCCATGCAACATCTCACCTCATGGGGTTTACAAGAAGTCATTCATTCCATCTGCAATAACCGCTTTAAACAGCATAAACTACATTATACTGGTTATACTGGTTATGCTGGATGTGTCCTGGGTGTGATTGTTAACGTGATTTTAAATGTGTTTTAAGAATTCAGGGGTTTAGAAGGGTTGTATACTTTTTTTTTTTTCGCCATGTCAAAGATGAATTTCTGTTTTTATTCTAAAACAGACAATAAAGTTATCTATCTATCTATCTATGGGGTACAGTCTTCTGATGTTCCCAAAATCTGCACTTTAAGAGTCAAAAATGTTCTAAAAGTCACCGTTCCAACTTTAACCTCAACTTCCCCTAACTTTTCTACTTCCCCTTGGTGTTTTCAAACTTCTCATGCTCATTATTCTTGAGTTTCTGTCGCTTGGGACTGCTTTATCCAGCCCTGTCGGAGACGAGCAGCCTTGTGTTGGTGTATAAACGCCACCCGGTCTGGTTTCCCGGCCTCTACCTTTGTGGGAGGAGGTCGGGTCTCGTTCCTTTTATAACGCTTTCTGTGGCTGTCATGTAACCTGTAGAAGCTTCCTGAATCAGTTGCCGCAGCAGCGGAAATGCAAATGATGTAAAAGCCTATTCATCTTGCTGCACTCTGGGCTACTGGTCCGTTTCAGTAGGTTATCATGAGTCATCAGAACTCAGCAGGGCCCAGCTGTGGGGAGCTCAATAAAAGTGAGTTTAGGGTCCTTTGGAAAGTTTTCCACTTGGCTGATTTCCGTGTGTGTGTGTGTGTGTGTGTGTGTGTGTGTGTGTGTGTGTGTGTGTGTGTGTGTGTGTGTGTGTGTGTAACCTCCCTGGAGTATCTGCTGGCTCTCTGTGTGCATTTATTAAAGATTAGAAGTACTTTTTCCTTTGACTGTCGCTCCGACATAAGGAGGTAGATATCCTAACAAGAATGACTATATTTTATTTATTTATTTTCTTTGAAATGTTAATGCTTTAAAGTGCTTGATTCATTCCTGGATGCCGTCCACATATTTAGTAAATATCACTTGAAGCTGTGGGCTGCCAGCAGTGCTGATTTTTATGGTATTTTTTGTTCCGGCTGTATGTGTTTCTGTGTGGGTGTTGTTTGTTTTAGCTGTCTGAAACGATCTTTTAAAATGTTTTATTTTGAACAAACCGTAGCTGTGAAGTCTTAAAAAACAATATTTCATGTTCACACTTCAGACAATAGTTTACTTTACAGGATTACCTCTGAAAAAAATACTTCTTTTATATTAGTTACTGGCTTTTTAAAACTTTTATTAACAAAAAGCAGTAAAATGATGCTTTTATTAGAGGTATAACGTTTCGTGTTGAAATGCACATCACCTGCTGCCTTTATGGAAGACTTTTAAACGAAGATCACCTTTTGTTGACTATTAAAGAAGGTTTTGTCACTTTGACCAAATCTTGAATATAACTACATCATCTGCTTGTGCTTAGTGTGTTTCAGCTATATACACATGTGATTTTAGCTCAGTGTCTAAAATATTGTCCGTAGTTTCCTGGCCAAAGTGGCCATCTTGAATTGGACTGACTCAAAAAAGTTAGATGAACATCCAGTGAAGACTTTGTGATGATCCATCCAGTGGTTAAATGAGATATTTAGCTAACAACAAAGCAAATAGCTTGCACAATGTTAAACACCAAAAGAAAGCTGAAGATAGCCAATAGCATTAGCATTAGCTAAAACACCAACTAGGCATTAGATCGCGTACGTCATATGTTTGTATTCAATATGTGTTGTAAATGACTCTCAGCTACTATCACACCAAATCCTAGCTCAATACCTGTAGAATTCAGAGTTGGATTGGAGCCAATTTTGTGTTTGGCTACATTGATTTGGCTACAGCAGCCATCTTGGATTGTGTTGACCCTAAAAGTTGATCAGTTGTAGATGTTTAATGAAAGTTTCATTGAAATCCTTATGGTTCATGACATGCCCTGAAATTAAATGCAATGATTTTGTGCTATTTTACTTTTTAAATGAAGAAAATCACATTTTTGTGGCTTGTGAAGACGTTACTATTTCTTGGAAAGTTTGGATACCGCTGGTTTAAACTTAAAGACCGTGTTCACTTGTTTTTTCAATACATTTGAAGTGGTCTGTTGAATGCCTTGTGAGTCGATCTCTGTTGGAAAACTCTGGCGCTCCTGTTTCAGAAAGTAGAAGTGAGCCAATGTGCCATGTTGTGGAGTTGCTAATGCTAACTGTTAGCTTCTACTAGCCGAGACAGTCTTTCTTGGAAGCTAAATCAACAGCAACTTTCCCGTTATAAGACAAGATGAATGCTAACGTGGATCTGTCTGGGTTTTCTAATCCTAGCATTTCATCGTCTATTTTCTATCGGCGGCTAATGCAGGAAATAGGGGTAGAAGAGTCACATTTAGCCTGCATGTGAAACTACAGTGAC
>SSNS01000793.1:67031-96891 GCA_006937985.1 Aphyosemion australe
GAGCTCGTATGTCCCTAAATAGCTACCGTATTTCAAGATGGAGGATGACCATGGAGCGTCGACCACAATTTATGTATTAAAAATGTAAAATTTGAAGCTGAGAGGAATATTTAGAATTGATGTTGGTGAGAAATATTAATGAAAAGGGACAAGTTTGTGCACTGGATACACAGAATTTGGTAGTAAACAGGTAAAAATATTACACATTGTGGCTTTAAAACCACAAGAACTAGCGCTAGAAGCCTTTCTTCTAAAGAAAGATGTCTGCGCTGCGCTACCCACAGACATATATACGTAGACGCCTCGTGGACTGGAGCTGCCGTAGTGGCCGGTCTCCACCCCCCACCACCACCACCACCAAATCAAAACACAACGATCAATCTACAAAATAAATAAACATAACAATCACAAATAATTATCAAATGGTACCCTATCAATACCGAGCCCCTCAGTGCATGCCTAATTTTTTCTAAAAGAATATGCACCATAATTTCATTGACCCAGTGAATGTACGCTGAAGGATGAGAGTCTTTCCATCTGGACAATATAAGTATTTTAGCCAATAAACAGCAAAAAGCAATCATGTCCAACTGTCATGTGTCCAAAGAAGCTTCCACAGCAACCACACCACACAAAGCATTCAGGCAGGAGGCTATGATCCAGGTTCTTCCCCTCTGCTGTCTGTCTCATGAATACTCTGTGATATCTACATTAACCTGCACATCATATACCAGTCACTGTAATAGCATGTTGCACTATTTTTTTATCCTGCTGCTAATTGTACTTATTATCTACCATTTATTACCTATTATGTGTTTTTATGTGTGTTTATGTTGCACCTTATCACCGAAACAAGTTCCTAGTCAGTGAGCTGCGTTCAATGACAATGGCAATAAATATCTTCTGATTCTGATAAAATACCACCAATACCTCTGCAGCTTTGGGCAGGTCCAGAACATGTGAAGAAGTGTTGCAGGTGATCGCTGCAATGGTCACAAGTTGGGTTCAAGTATGCTTCTAAATCTGGCCACAGTTAGCTTTGTAAAATGTCTGGCCTTGTACCTCTACGGTACCAGGGTTAACTGGAGTTATGGGTCATACAAAGGGTTAACTGGATTTATAAAAAGAGCCACCTTCCACGGCACAACCACAGCCATGAACAGAATGATTGTCCACGATTGAGCCAAACCAAGCTGTATTTACAAGCCTTCTTGGTTTTTTTCTTGCGTGTGATGGGGGTAAATGTTCTTTGTGTTTTATTAATGGAAATGGAACTATTCCCTGCAGTCAACATATCAGTGTTGCCTCATGCAAGATGAAAGAGAACTGTGGTTTCAGTGAGTGTGTGTTTTCTGGTGGAACTGGTTTATGTGTTTGACCTGTAAACCTTTATTTGTAACCCCCAACAGCACTGGTAGGAAAAGAGACGGGCAAACATCCTTCTAGCAGGTTGTTTTTCATAATTTACTTGTTATGTGTCCAGAAGTTTCTCTTCAAACAGTTGCAGAGAGGAAGCTTTTATAGTTTATTTTGGTTTACTGGAGTTCTTGTTTGTCGTCATTTATGGAGGAAACAATCATTTCATTTTGGACCCTCAGAGTTCTATTTGGATTAACTCAGATATTACAGCAAATTAGCCAAATAACAGAAATGGTTTAGGAATGTATTTGTTGCTTTTTCATACTGTTACCCCAAAACCATCGGAGGGTCAACTTGTTGATTAAATTCCAAAAGAAGTGTCCCCATACCACCAACCACGTAAAAAAAACCTTACGTTTAGTTTACCTCCTCGCATTATTAGAGCAACACCTTTTGTTTTGATGGTGTGATGTCATTTCCTGTCATGTTTACAAATATTACTGCACATTATACAGATTAGTTTACTTTATCAATACTGAGAGGCACAGTTTCAAACTGTCAGGGCTAATTTTGTAATAATTATTGTTATTAAAACAGTTCTAGTTATAGAGTTTTTTGATCCAAAGTGTGAAATGTGACTTTTTCATCTTTCTTTACAGTTTCAAGTAGGTGTAGTTAACATTTCCTTTACAGAACTTGAAAATGATTGCATCAGAAGAAATCTACGTATATTTTAGTCGACTAAAGTTAAAACAAATTGGATTATTAAAATCTTGCTAAAGAATTTTAGTCAAAAGACTAAAACTAAATTTAAATTTCGTGTCAGAATGAACACTGCCAAAGACGACTGTCAGTCTCCCTCGGACGGCGGCTCCATGCAACATCTCACCTCATGGGGTTTACAAGAAGTCATTCATTCCATCTGCAATAACCGCTTTAAACAGCATAAACTACATTATACTGGTTATACTGGTTATGCTGGATGTGTCCTGGGTGTGATTGTTAACGTGATTTTAAATGTTTTAAGAATTCAGGGGTTTAGAAGGGTTGTATACTTTTTTTTTTTTCGCCATGTCAAAGATGAATTTCTGTTTTTATTCTAAAACAGACAATAAAGTATGCAAAATATCTATCTATCTATCTATCTATCTATCTATCTATCTATCTATCTATCTATCTATCTATCTATCTATCTATCTATCTATCATCATCTATCTATCTATCTATGGGGTACAGTCTTCTGATGTTCCCAAAATCTGCACTTTAAGAGTCAAAAATGCTCTAAAAGTCACCGTTCCAACTTTAACCTCAACTTCCCTTAACTTTTCTACCTCCCCTTGGTGTTTTCAAACTTCTCATGCTCATTATTCTTGAGTTTCTGTCGCTTGGGACTGCTTTATCCAGCCCTGTCGGAGACGAGCAGCCTTGAGTTGGTGTATAAACGCCACCCGGTCTGGTTTCCCGGCCTCTACCTTTGTGGGAGGAGGTCGGGTCTCGTTCCTTTTATAACGCTTTCTGTGGCTGTCATGTAACCTGTAGAAGCTTCCTGAATCAGTTGCCGCAGCAGCGGAAATGCAAATGATGTAAAAGCCTATTCATCTTGCTGCACTCTGGGCTACTGGTCCGTTTCAGTAGGTTATCATGAGTCATCAGAACTCAGCAGGGCCCAGCTGTGGGGAGCTCAATAAAAGTGAGTTTAGGGTCCTTTGGAAAGTTTTCCACTTGGCTGATTTCCGTGTGTGTGTGTGTGTGTGTGTGTGTGTGTGTGTGTGTGTGTGTGTGTGTGTGTGTGTGTGTGTGTGTGTAACCTCCCTGGAGTATCTGCTGGCTCTCTGTGTGCATTTATTAAAGATTAGAAGTACTTTTTCCTTTGACTGTCGCTCCGACATAAGGAGGTAGATATCCTAACAAGAATGACTATATTTTATTTATTTATTTTCTTTGAAATGTTAATGCTTTAAAGTGCTTGATTCATTCCTGGATGCCGTCCACATATTTAGTAAATATCACTTGAAGCTGTGGGCTGCCAGCAGTGCTGATTTTTATGGTATTTTTTGTTCCGGCTGTATGTGTTTCTGTGTGGGTGTTGTTTGTTTTAGCTGTCTGAAACGATCTTTTAAAATGTTTTATTTTGAACAAACCGTAGCTGTGAAGTCTTAAAAAACAATATTTCATGTTCACACTTCAGACAATAGTTTACTTTACAGGATTACCTCTGAAAAATTACTTCTTTTATATTAGTTACTGGCTTTTTAAAACTTTTATTAACAAAAAGCAGTAAAATGATGCTTTTATTAGAGGTATAACGTTTCGTGTTGAAATGCACATCACCTGCTGCCTTTATGGAAGACTTTTAAACGAAGATCACCTTTTGTTGACTATTAAAGAAGGTTTTGTCACTTTGACCAAATCTTGAATATAACTACATCATCTGCTTGTGCTTAGTGTGTTTCAGCTATATACACATGTGATTTTAGCTCAGTGTCTAAAATATTGTCCGTAGTTTCCTGGCCAAAGTGGCCATCTTGAATTGGACTGACTCAAAAAAGTTAGATGAACATCCAGTGAAGACTTTGTGATGATCCATCCTGTGGTTAAATGAGATATTTAGCTAACAACAAAGCAAATAGCTTGCACAATGTTAAACACCAAAAGAAAGCTGAAGATAGCCAATGGCATTAGCATTAGCTAAAACACCAACTAGGCATTAGATCGCATACGTCATATGTTTGTATTCAATATGTGTTGTAAATGACTCTCAGCTACTATCACACCAAATCCTAGCTCAATACCTGTAGAATTCAGAGTTGGATTGGAGCCAATTTTGTGTTTTGCTACATTGATTTAGCTACAGCAGCCATCTTGGATTGTGTTGTCTCTAAAAGTTGATCAGTTGTAGATGTTTAATGAAAGTTTCATTGAAATCCATATGGTTCATGACATGCCCTGAAATTAAATGCAATGATTTTGTGCTATTTTACTTTTTAAATGAAGAAAATCACATTTTTGTGGCTCGTGAAGACGTTACTATTTCTTGGAAAGTTTGGATACCGCTGGTTTAAACTTAAAGACCGTGTTCACTTGTTTTTTCAATACATTTGAAGTGGTCTGTTAAAATAATGAATGCCTTGTGAGTCGATCTCTGTTGGAAAACTCTGGCGCTCCTGTTTCAGAAAGTAGAAGTGAGCCAATGTGCCATGTTGTGGAGTTGCTAATGCTAACTGTTAGCTTCTACTAGCCGAGACAGTCTTTCTTGGAAGCTAAATCAACAGCAACTTTCCCCGTTATAAGACAAGATGAATGCTAACGTGGATCTGTCTGGGTTTTCTAATCCTAGCATTTCATCGTCTATTTTCTATCGGCGGCTAATGCAGGAAATAGGGGTAGAAGAGTCACATTTAGCCTGCATGTGAAACTACAGTGACTGATCATGTTTCAAAATAAACAAGTGAAAAACTTGTTTCTCAGTGAACTTGGTCTTTAAAGTGAAAAACATTAAACTGAAGAAGCTAATTTGTGGATATGTTAAGAGTACAAGCGTTGTTAGCGGAATGTAGCGTGTAAGCTAGCTGAAAATCAGATTTTCCTTTTTTTTGAATCATAAAAAGTGAGTTTTTCTGAAAAATTTTTAAATTACTAGTTTTGTTGTTGCCAAGTGGGTCAGTTTGTTAAAACAGCCGTTGTAGTTTTTGTTTTTCTAACTGAATCTGTGAGCTTTTCTTCTCTAATGCTGGTTTTTCATTACAAGAGAGCGCTCATGTTCACAACCCTCCGAGACATTTTCAGACACATCTCTCGCTCTCTTCGGCCTCAGCCGGCACATCACAGCCAGCAGTAAAAGCAGTGTGTGTTATATAAAGCTGCTATTGGATTAGCATGAAAGAGATGTGGTTTTCTGTGCTGCAGGCACTCTGAGATTAGGTTTAAGACGTTATCCTGCGCCGTTTTCACACCACTGACCAGGCCTGCTGGGAGAGGGAGGGAAAGAGAGAGGAGGGGAGACAAACCGCACTAATCAATTTAAGACGGACTGGAAATTTATCTTCATGGTGAAGTGGTGCTGTTCAGGAGCAGAAGGAGATGTGTGAGGAGCGAAAAAGCAAATGTTAATGAAACGGAGTGCATTTCATTACTGTCACCTACACAAATAAATACTCGGGGGAGAAACTGATCACTTAAGTAGCAGAACATTACAGCATCAGGGCTGAATGTAAGAGCAGGTCCAGTCCCAGCTGAAATACTGGGAGTGTATTTTTTAAAACCATAACCACCTCAGTCATTTATATTCTACTACTCTGTAGTTTTTTTATTTGCAAATGAGATTAAAGTTTAATTACTTTTGGGAAAGTATGAAACTTTTCAGCAGGATCGACGTTTTTGGAGGAAACGTTGCAAATCAGATTCTTTATTTTTCTCTTTGCATTCATAAAACATGTCTGTTATTATTACCATTTATCACCAAATACCTATCGGTTTCCATGATTTCCTTATCTATGTATGTCACTGGAAAAGTTATACCGAGACTCATAAGGAAGTTGAAGCGTGTGCAGAGATGCTCCTGGTAGTCCCTAAAGGGAAGAATGTCCTCTAATAAGGGTTAGTTGGGTCACTTTTTTACATTAAATTAAGGTTTTATCTTCAAATGATGACATTTTATGATGAGCTTAGAGGAAATTTAGAAGAGATGATGCATGGCACAGACACACATGCACAGGGACAATCAACCTAACATGCATGTTTTTGGTCTGTGAGAGGAAGCAAAGTACCAGGAGAAAACGCACATACATGCATGAGGAGAACATGCAAACTCCATGCAGTAAGAGCCTCTGCTGGGATTCAAACCTGCAACCTTGCTGCTGCAAGGCAACAGAGCTGCCATGCATCCCATGTGATGTCAAGTTTAACCTGAAGGCAGAGTCAGTTCCTGCTTGGAGAATAAACAAAGTTATTGACACCGATAGCACGCCGTTACCACGGCAACTCATGACAGTGTGGACAATGGGTCCTAAAGAGGTGTTTGTCTGCAGCCTAGACAGAAGTCCATACCAGACAGGAAGTGAATCAAACTCGTCGCCCACCACTCTCTGATTCACATGGCTCAGATTTACCGCCTGGACCGTAGATTTATGCTGATCGCCTCGCCGCTGCTGGCTGATATTTGCTAACCAGTGACGCCACAAAAGCACCTCCCACTGCCCTCCAGTACGTTACGTAAGTCAGGCTGTCTGTAGGTTGTGTGTCAGCAGCACCGATGATTTGTGACGTCCTCCATCATGTCACACAGCACCTTGGTTCCCTCTCCAGGGCTGTTTTACACCTCCCTGTCCTCTTAGCGGTGGAGAAGCTGCTGCGGCTGAAGCCGTGATGTCGACACTAAACTGTTTCTGACTGAAGAGTAAACTACTGAAGCCACGCTCACAGGCTAAAGCTCCACGACAAGACGGGAACACAAAAGGAGAGAAAGGTGCAGACTGCTGTAGTTTAGTGGAGCCAGGAGATCAACATTAGCATACTGCTGCCATGGCAACAAGAAACCAAGCTGGAGCTGAGCGAGGAAAAGAGAGTACCGAGACAGGAGGGGGGTAAGGAAAACAGACGAGAGAAGGAGACGGAAGGAGGAGAGAAAATGTGACGGCAGAAGAGAAGAATAAGTGAGAGATAAAATATTAAAGGGGTGAAGGAGGAAAAGAAAACAAGAGAAGAGAACTGAGTAGAGAAATTAAAGGATGGAGATGAAGGAGACGGGGAAATGGGTCAAGGAAGAGGAGAAAAGGTGGAGGAGAGAGAACTCAGGAGGAGGAAGAGCAAAGACGAAGAGGAGGAAAATAACCGACTTTAACAGGAAAGGAGGTGGAGGGGTAGGAGCGGCTTAAGAGGGGAAAACAATAAGAAAGAAGAGGGATGGAGAGGAGAAAAAGTAAAAATAGAAATCCAAAGAAGAGGAGCAGGGAGGGAGAAGGGGGGGGGGGATTAGAGAGAGGAGGAGGAGGTGGGGAAGAGCCTCCTTGGTTTGACTTCTAACACTTTATCTCCTTCCTCCTCCCATTTATCCCATTCTTCTTCCTCTATCGTTTCATCGCTATAATTAAATACAAACGTTATCCAATTTTCCTGCACACACGGATTTTCACAGGACACCCGAGCGGATAAACGCTGACGCAGAGAAAAGGATGTTTATGCTTGTGTTTCCACCATGTTGGTCTCTAAATACATAAAAAACAGTTGATCAAAGTCAAACAAACTCACCTGTTTCTGTTTAACTCATAAATATCATTTAAGTCATTCTGTTATTTATGGTTTTATTATGAAGTCAGATACAGTTTATGTTACCCTATAATAAAGTCACCATAGATCATGACGTTTTTTCCTCCATCACTGGTTTACTCATCAGTTCAGTTTGTTTCTGCACATTTTAACTTAACTCTTTAACCCTAACCCCCAAAAAATGATTTCAAAAATTTTCTTTTTTTCATCATTTTAGATTTGCATGTATAAATTAATGTACAGAGGTAATATTATAAATTTTGTAATAAAAATCATGTAAAGGAAGAATGTTACAATTTTTACTCATTTTTCAACATTTTTTTTTACATTTTTTTTAATTTATTGTTTTATCGTTTTCGTTTTGTTTTTCTTTTTTTTCCATTATCTTGTGTTTGGTTTTTTTTATGTTGGGTTCAGAGTGTGACATTTGAATAAATAGTTTTCTACCAAGCGGGTGACTTGGTATGCCAAAGGGAATGCAGAAAAATGGAAAACATTCCGCATCAGGCAGTAAAGTCATGATTTAATTAGAATTGGAGCGTGGTTGGAACGTTGTTGTGATGGGACCCATATATAAATATCTTTAGGGTCGGTGGTTCGCTCTGTTCCTGTCTGCAGGTTTGTTTGACAGGGAAGTAAAAACTGATGTATTCATCCCATAGTCAGAGAGAAAACAGAGCTGCTCAAACATTTCAGGAACGAAGTGACCAGCCAGTGAGTCTCCCAGCCATCATCACCTTCCAGGGTTCTGAGATTGAATCAGGAACTTGTTATAAACACTTGTGATGAGGTTAAAGTCGGGCTTGTTTTTTAATGAGGCCAAAAGAGATGGGTTGCTGCCATTTTCATGCCCGTGTTGGATTATGATGAACTCTTCCACATTCCACATGGAGCATAAGCTTTGTTTTACTATAAAGCCCTAACTCATCACTGTCTCCTGTAAGCTCAGGTTTAGCCCACCCATAGATTAAATCACTGGTATTTATTTATTTATAAGGTGATTCTTGGTCTGCCTCCATCATTTCTTCAGAACTACTCAGAAACAATCAGAAAGTGTCCCAAAGGATGATCTCAGGAAAAACAGATGTGGACACTTCAGCGGTTTTAAGGATTGATTTAAAGTTGTCTAAAGCTTTAGTGAGTTTAGGTCCACGTACATGGAATCGTTCTCCGTTGGCCGACTCCACCAGCAGCAGGTGTTCGATCAGGATGCATCATAAGATCAGCATCGTTTCACACATGATGCTGCGGCGACGAAGCTGGAGAAAGAATAAATTAAAAAGGAGAGATTCATCCAAGATGGAGAGCTCAGAAGCAGACATGGACGTTCCAGAGACGACGTGCCAGGATCAACAGTTTACAAGCTCTTAAGAAAACAAGAAAGTGGTGAAATGTGCAGCCGCCACCAAATGTTCTCCTGTCAGAAAGCAGGCGAGGATCGTCGCTGACTGACAGCTGCAGGCGCTGACTCCACCACTTCCTGGCACTTTGCCTCTTTAAGCTTTTAACTAAATGTTTGCTTGATTACAAGTTGTGTGTCCTTGTGTGAAGGTGGATGTGCGGAGTTGAGCTGGGTGCTTGCTCCGTCCATTTATACGGTGGGACGTTTGTTTGGGAGGAAAACACACCAACACACAGCTTAAAGTGATAGATAACCTCCTGTCTCTGCAGCCTTTTCAGAGTGTGAAGCTAATTTATCGTCTTTGGATTTTTACCCCGGCCAAAGTAATCGCCTGAAAGCAGGCACGGGGCGAGAGAGAGGGGGAAAAATAAGTATTTAGGAGAAAGAGGGAAGCTTGGAAATAAAGGATTCAAATAGAAACCGGAGAGACAGATGGAGAATAGGAAGACTTTTCTGGCTCTTGGTGACTCAGAGGGCAACGGGAACAAAAAGCCTTTGGTTTAATGCCAAAGATATTAGTGGATAATTTGTAATGAGATGCAAATGGAAGCAAAGGAAACCCGTGAGGGCAGGAGGCAACCTTTGGTTTGTCATAACAGTTTGTAGAAACCAGGAGTGATTTATTCACTGAGGATTCAAGAGAAGCGTCTTTCCATTTCTGACTCTGATTCCAAGACTGAATCAATACTTTTAGTGTCTAGAAAACAACTTTAAGTCTGACAGCTTAAAGCTTAGGTCTAAGTGATGTAGAAGATTCCCACTAAGCCAGGTACTACACCCTCAGCTGACCTACATCCCAAATCATGCACAAATGTACTATTAGATGCATACAATCTCAAGAAAGTAACTCTCAGTCACGCTCATACTGCCCTAGACAAGATTTTCCTGTCAAAGGATCGGGACAAAAATCCAAGATGAAATTTCCCGGACGAGCCCCCAACCCGATTGTTACAATTTTTTTTACAGTGTTTGAAGGATTTTATATTGCTTTGGTTGTTTAAAATGCTGCTTTTGCAGTTTTCTCCTACCAAACGTATTTCAGAAGCTTTATAAAGGACACATCATGATCCTTTAGCTTAGGGTTCTTGTTGTTTCTAACTTGATCCTAATTTCTGGTTTCAGTTTGTGGCTCAGCCGAACTGTCAGCAGCTGCTGGCCACTCTGTGGTACGACGGCTTCCCGGGCTGGAGGAGGAGACACTGGGCCGTCAAACTGGTCACCTGCTTCATCATCGGACTGTTGTTTCCCGTCTTCTCATTGGTGAGAAACACGTCTGAGACCAAACCCTTTTCATTTGGACTAATAGCGATATTAACACACAGCATTGGGTCTGTTGGCGTATTTCTGTGTGACGGATTAATTAGATCAGATAGAAACCATTCACACATTTAACTCTGTTACCTCTGCAACAATAAATCAGATATGCATGAGGAGACACCCGTCTGGTCTCGGCTGAGTTCGTTTCACTCTCAGTTTAATGCTGATGAGTAATTAATGCAGTAATCTGTCTGTGTGTGTGTGATTGCATATCAGTGTTTTGATAATTGATGTAAACACACCTCTGTTTCCAGATGCTCTTTGTTTCTGACTGTTTCTGTAACATAAAAGCCTCTCAGGCAGAGGAGGGAGGCGAGGCCGAGGTAGATGAGCCGAGCAAAAACAAGAATCAGAACAACAGGAGCGCCGACACACAGAGAGTTTTACTGAAATAAAGAATAAGAATATCTGATCTGAACAGTGGAAAATGTCTGTTTCTGCCTCATAAACTACAGTGTATGAGTGGATGAATCAGAGTATCACAGAGAGCCTGGAAGACATCCCGTAGAGCGTATAACAGTTTATTGAAAAGTCGGAAAGTCAAATAACTTTCCTGTTATTATAATAATTATTATTTATTTATTATCATTGACTGCTTTTAAGTTGCTAAAAACACACTTTGTTCAATGTTCAACCTATTCTGTTCTGGCACTTGAGTCAGACAGATGGCCAGTCTGGGGGCCACACCCCCAGAACAGTTTTAGTCTACAACAGGAAAGGTGTGAGGTACTTCTCCTGTTGCACAGTTAACTTTACTGTAGTTGTGGCAAGATTGAACTTATCTGCTTAGGCAACTCGATGGACAGGCAGAAAAAAAGAGACCAATAATAATTATCAGTTTATGATATTATTGTTTTTATACGTGTAAAGACTATCAAAACATAATTCTGTTCAGTGCATCATATAAATGAGGGACTGGTAGAGGATCAGGGCTGGAAATGATCCTCTGAGAGCTCATTTAAAGGAACACACAGTGTATAAAATAAGCAGCTTTGCATGCTTATTGTTTTTATCAAGTGTTGCAAAAATAAAACATGATCTTGAGTAATATTGGGAGATTTGATGTGATGCGTCTGCATTCAAATTATATTTAGCAAATGACTCACAGCTACTTCTGCAACAAATTTTTGCTCAATTGCATTAAAACCAACTGAGTTGTAGCCATGTATGCATTTGCTAATGTGGATTAGCTGTGGTCAGGGGTGGACTGGCCATCTGGCGTACCGGGCATGTCCCAGTGGGCCGCATGCCATGTGTTATATTTATTCTTTATTTTTGCAGGTGAGCTAAATCGGCTCAAGCAGCCACAAAGTAAAGGATTTTCACTAGTATTGCTGCTTAAAGGCACATTTTGGTCAGTTTGAAGTGATGTTCACCCGCAGAGCAAAGCAAACCTGTCAGTGACATCACTAAAAGCCAGCCGACTCTCTAGAAACAGGAAGTAGTCCTCTGGCTAGAGAAATACTTGTGACTTTCTAGATCAGAAACAAACTACACTGCAAAAACTGATTTCTAATAAAGTTTTTTTTTTTTAAATACTCAATTTAGACATTTTATCTTATAAAAAATCTAAAATTTGATTCTTTTGCTAGTTTTCAGAATTCTAGCAAAGCAACATTTGTTTACCCCATTGGTAGATTTTTCTTTACTCGAAACAAGAAAATTTAGATCATATTTAAGAATATTTACCTTATTTTAAGTAAAGATATTCTTCTAGAAAATATGTTTTTTTTCTTTTTAGACTGAAAATAAGATCAAACGTCTAAAAATGATTAGAAATCAGTTTTAGCAGTGTAGTGGCTAATTTGTGTTATTTAAAACAACTCCTGCTCACGAGATTTCCTCATTTACTTTATATAACTACTTTTTATTTGCAAGTTTTTGCAAATTATCTTAATACAGATGTTTCCTTTGTGTGTGATTCCTTCACATCAACTCACAAACCATTTCTCAGAGGCACAAATAAAGCATTTATTTATCACTCCATATTTTCACTCCTTTTTCCTCTTTTATCCTCGTCTTTTTCACTCCTCCTCATTAGATCTACCTGTTGGCCCCAAAGAGCGCTCTGGGTCGCTTCATCAAGAAGCCCTTCATCAAGTTCATCTGCCACACAGCATCATACCTGACCTTCCTCTTCCTCCTGCTGCTGGCCTCTCAGCACATCGCCCGCACCAACCTGCACATGCAAGGACCCCCGCCCACCATTGTGGAGTGGATGATTCTTCCGTGGGTGCTGGGTGAGTTCAGTACTTCTCTTTCCCACCAATGGCCTCCACTTTCATTTTTCTTTCATTTATGGCGTTTATTTAAAGATTTTGAGCTTGTTCCAGACATAATAGTGATGGAGTGATGTGTCAGGAAAATAACAGATAGACACCGTTTTCCTTGGAAATGTTAGAAATCAGGTAGAAAGCTTTTGAAGTAAGTTTAACTTTTAGAGTTGTCCCAAAATTTGCAATAAATGCACCAAAAAACAAAGAAATACCACAATGCATTGCTTCTTTTCTGTTCTTTCTCCTAATTAAATGATAAAGAGATCCAACTCATCCGCCAGTTAAATGAGTCAAAAAAACAACTTATGTCACTTTTTTCACCTGATTACTGATCATCAAGAGATTCTTGTCATCCTAAGTGTGTGTGAAAGTGTGTGTGGAAAGTGTGTGTGATTGGATGGCGGCGAGTGTGTGGAGGAGGCGGCGGTGCGTATGTGTGAGTGGGTCGGAGTGGGTGGGTGGGTGTGAAAAATGAATGATCACATCTTCGTCTTCTCTCTCTGAGAGCCGACAGCAATCATTTCCAAATTCTGACCGTGATCATTCTGAGAAATACTAAACCATCTGTTCTCCTCCGTCATCCGCTTTCTCCTGAAGTCTTCAGACTCAGAACCCGGTCTCTACTAAGAGAATGAGCGTCAGAAAATACTAAGAAATGCCTGATTTAGTTGATCTTTTGTAAGAAATGTTTTTCTTCAGGCCCAACCACAGGATTCAGTCAGGTTGATGTCTGGACCTTCTTCAGCTATTCTGTTGTAGATCTGCTGCTGTGTTTTGTCCTGACCCAGTTTGGTCCAACTCTTCACAAAGTTCATAGGGAACTCGATGACTGCAGGGAGCCCAAATCATTAGCCCTCCACCACCGTGCTGACAGCTAGCATGAGCCGTTTGACCAGATAAGCTGTGTTGGCTTTTCTGCGATTGTGTTGCTGTGCATTATGGGTAAACACCTTGCGTGTGTCTGGAGGAGGTTGTTCCAGAAGTCTTGTGGTTCATTTAGGTCCAACTTTACATACTTAAGTCATGCTGCTTCGTTGTTTTTTTCCTACAACCCAAACCTGTTCAGTCGTATAGTCATGAACTTTAACCTTTGACTTGCTGACTGAGACCTTTGGTTCTTGGATTTTTGTGGACTCCAGATAGTTTAGAAATTACCTTTGACTTTCTCAGATTGATCGGCAGCAATAGCTGTATCTCTGAGATCATTGCTGATGTCTTTCCTCTGTGTGTTAACACACGCCTGTATGCTCCAGACCAGCAAACACACTAAAATCCTGAAAATCCCAATGATGTGACCAATTTGGATTGAATTCTTTGTAACATCAGGATGCTTATGTGCAAATGTGCAGATTGTTTTGCACATGACAGCAAATTTCCTCGTAGAACACTGGACTTTTTTCAGTCAGGCAGAGTTTCTGTTTCCTGAGTCTGGGTCCCTAAGCCGGCATGCCACAGGGACAGACAGTTCTGCACAAACTCACCAGACGGGTCGGTGTCGTCCTTACGGTCTAAACCAAGCTAACCAAGGCCACTTGTCTTAAGGCTTCCCTGAAACTTGGTAACTCCAGGGAGAAAAAATGTTCCCTGAATTATTGATATAGTAAAATTTGACTTGATTTAAAGTCAGTCACACAGAACAGAAACACTCTGCTTACAGCTCTGTGGCCGCGGAAAGTTAAACAGTTCTGTACCGGCACGAAAACGACACATTAATGTGTCCTCACCATTAACCAGGAATGTGTGCGCGTGTGTGTGTGTGTGTGTTTCAGGCTTCATCTGGGCAGAGATCAAAGAGATGTGGGATGGGGGGTTCACAGAGTACATCCATGACTGGTGGAACCTGATGGACTTTGCCATGAACTCTCTCTACTTGGCCACCATCTCTCTGAAGATTGTGGCCTACGTTAAGGTAAAGACCTCCCGTCTGCCTCGGTGAAAGATCCAAAATCATCATCAATGTTTGAAGAGCTGGCAGGGCAATAAAACTGAGTGATACTGTGTGTCACGCTGTGTGTAATCATGTAGTGATGGAACAACAAGCAGCTGGCAAACACAAATGTCTGCAATTGTTTTGTTTGTTCTGTGAAGAGACGCGAGGATGAAGTGTTTCGCCATTAGCAGCAATATTGAGATATTTGTTTATTTGTGAGTTCTGTAAATGATTTCCCCAAATTCCAGCGAGTGATTGTTAATGTGCAAACACAACCGTGCATCTGCAGTGATGGAAAATATGATCAGAAAAAAAGAGCAGATTCAGCCCTGGAGAAAGCTTATGGGTGGTTTTCTGTCCTAAAATTCATCCTCATGACTTATGATTTACTGACCCGCCATTTCCTTTACATTATTACTACATATTAGAGGAAAAACAAACCTCGACTTTAAAACAATGACAGTTTGATCTGTTGGCCATCATTAGGCCGATGGTCATTTAGCATGCAAGCTATGACGTCAACATGGCTTCCATTAAACATTTATTTTCATGTTAGATGGATGCTGCTTAGTGTGCAAATGACGTGGCTGACGTCTTTCTACATTTTTAATTCACCAGTCAGCTACAGCGTTCAAACTGCAGGTGAATTATTAACACCAGTCAACTCATTACAATGCTGCAGGGCAACTCTGGGTCCTGGAATTTATGTGATTGTTGCTTCATTGTGCATCTAGGTTAGGTTGCTTCATTTGATAAATGATCTGAATTACGCAAAACACTGTTAGGAATTATGTGAAAATAATAATTTAACCTAAATAATGATTTCTAGCTGCTCGAGTTTGAAATACAAGGTAATTTTTTAAGTTTTGAGGGCTTTTGATGTAAGAAATTATCTCTTAAATATGTGTTGCTACAAGTAGCTGCTTATTGACTCTTGAGTAGCTGTTAGCTTGAATCTGAGGAGCCATTAGCTTGACAGAGTAACTGTTAGCTTGACTGAGTAGCTGTTAGCTTGACTTGGTAGCTGTTAGCTTGACTGATAGCTGTTAGCTTGACTTGGTAGCTGTTAGCTTGACTGAGTAGCTGTTAGCTTGACTGGGTAGTTAGCTTGATTCTAGCTTGACTCTGAGTAGCTGTTAGCTTGACTGAGTACCTTACCCCAGCTTCGAACCAGACACATGCACTGTTTTATTTACTCTTTGACTCTATTTTTTACAAGCTACACTTCCAGAACACATCTAGCTCAGCAGTTCATAAAGGGCCAGACATGAAAACTAAACACAGTAGAAGTGTAAAGCATCTGACAGATTTAGAAATAAAAGACACGTTCAGATTTCTTGTTGCTTAACTAATAAATAAAAACAGATGTTACCTGTGATGCCAACTTGGCAGAGGTAAAAAGAACAGAAAATAAACCACAGACCTTTTAGATACACGCTGCCATCTTTCTTCTTGCTTTATCGCATGGTGAAATCACGAGAGTTCTTGCAATTCTTCTGTGAATTCATGATGTTGCTGGACCAGCTGTGTGGGACGCATTGACAGTCTTGAACATCGGAAACGCTCTTGTATGACACACCGATGAGATCATGGTGAAAATGTGTTATGTTACACAGCTGGTGGAAAGTAAGTGTTAGCTTGACTGGGGGTAGCTACTAGCTTAAACAATAATACGTACTGCAGCTCTCACAGCTTTTCACGTGGCCATTTTGAATTAGCTGTTAGCTTAACTCATGCATGACAATACCTGCCTGATTCTCCAAACTGCGGTCACTCTAACTGCGATCTACAGCAGGTAAGGTACCAATGACCCATGTGAACTCCACACAACCCACTTCAAAAAACAAACTATTGCTTTAGATTAAAACATGATGCAATGATACACACACATTTTCACACAAACACCAGACGGCGGGGCCATCTGTGACAGCTGTGAGTCACTGATGGTGGCGGGTGGCCCTCCTACACAGACCTACACACTTGCATAGATTTACATGCATACAAATAGAAATGAAATGCACACAACTGTGAACGTACATACCTGCACTGACATGTCTGCACAAAGGAGCAGCAGCTGGCACAGTGTGCTGCACTCATGTATCTTTCATCTTTCCTTCAAATATTCATCAACATTAAAAATCCTCCGGAGAGCTCATGGGATTTTGCTCTGTCATTGTGTGTGTGTGTGCATGTGTGTGTGTGAGACTGAGTGCATCTGAGAGAAGGTGCAAGGGACCATAAATTAATGAGCGTGCATCTGTGTTCATGTCTTCTGTTTCCGGTTGTCCCCCTGTGTGTGTTTGACTGTGAATGTAAATAGAAGAAGAGTTAATAAAACTGGAGTCCTGTGGAAGTTTAATGGCTGAATTTAGAACGAAGCGATGCATGAAAAAGCGAAGAGAAGTGCTGAGGGAGATGACAGAAGCAGGATGAAGGGAAATAAATGAAACAGAAGCAGAAATCCTGGAGAAAATCTTGTTTACATGTTAGAATTCAGAGCTTGTGTGGAGATTAACATGGAGGACGTGGTAGCATGTTGGTCTATTAGTCAGATGTAGCCTAGTAGGTCAGAATGAGAAAAACTAAACATATGTTCCTAAGCATTTAATTACAAAGGATTAGCAAAGAGCTTATGAGGCTTTGTGGTTTCTACAAACTTGCAAACTTCACAAATCTTTATTGTCTGATGTTGAATCGGGCTTACATCACCCATCTGCTCATTAGCTTTAGCCTATAGCACACAGATGTTTGATAGCTATTAGCTCTCCTAACCCTTCCATTTAGTCTTGTTTAAAGCAGCATTCCGCAACTTTGCAGTTATATGGTCTCTGTCGCCCTCTAGAGGCTTGCTGCGTAACGTCACTGTCGTAAAATCAAATCTCTCTTTGGGGCATAAGAGGCATGTTTACATTCCTAATGTCAGGCAAAACAACGAAAACAAACTTTTCCACCTTCACATGTTGAATAAATAGTTTTATCAGGACTGTATAACAACTTTATGCCCGACCAAACACAAATCCGGAGAAATCATTTATTAGCAGCATGGCTAGGTCAGAGTCCGTAGTTCATGCCTTTCTTTCTAAAAGAGCTCTCCAGCGAGGAAAAGACGGCCCAATAATAACTCTGGTCTTTGCTCTTGCTCTACCACGTTCTCCTTTTCTTTTCCTATATTCCTCTGATAAGGGATTTCTAGCTTTCTTTGGTGAATCTGCTGCTGCTACAGCGAGTCTACGTTACACAATTATGGCAAGCCAAAGGGATAAAAAAATTGCACATTCTAAACTCGCATTATGGCCGCCAAAAAGCTCGTTCACGACTCGAGTTTTGGCGGACATAATGCTCGCTTTTAGAACACGTGAGTTTTTGCCCCCTTTGGCATCAAAACTCACGTTCAAGACGCGCATTTTGGCAGACATAACGCGCGTTTAGAACTTTTGTTTATCCCTTTGGCTTGCCATATACTGCTGGAAAGCAACACCCAGTCAGTACTTCCGGTAACGACCCAAGCTCAAAAACTGTATAGTGCGGTAAACAGACGTGGGACCCCCCAACACTATCACAGGTACGAAAATGAACATAATAGATGATAGTATGACGCCAAAACTTTACAAAAAAGCAAAATTTTTAGGTGTAACAGTTGCGGAGTGTTGCTTTAAGTCTGAAGAAAGAGTAGATTTCTTTAAATAAGGATTTGAACTAATAATTTTAGCAACTTTATGCATATTTTTCTACATATTTTAGCTTTAAGGACAATAAAAGACAAAGTTACATGAAAACATGAGAAAAAACAGGAAGTGCTCTCCAGTCAATGAGATTATCAAACTATAATTTTCAATGAGATTGTTGTAAAATCCTATCAAGTATCCAGTTAAAGCACCAGCATTTGGATTTTGAGACATGGAACATTTTGCCATTATCAGAAACTTGATCCAAAAAATAAAAAATGTCACTTTTTTGGTTTGTGGACAATAATTCAGCCTCTCGATAAGATATAACTTGATATTTATTTTGTTGTCATTTTTTAAAAGGTTTTCAGGAAGAGTTTTTTTCATGAAGTGCAATTATTTTTAAAACACACACACACTTTTTTTTCCAATTTCAGATGATCCAGAGCCTGATGAGTTCTTGGGCCACAGCTCAGAGACTCACGAACATCCTTCTGCATCAAACACTAACTTTGATTATTATTAAAGGCAGTAAACTGAAGTATTTGCTGAAATAGTCATTTTAGAGGATGTTTTTATTTGAAGTTTATTACACATCCTTATGAGTCGCCCCCTTCTGGTCATTTGATACATTTCAATTCAGGATTCTGCATTTGTTTTATATTTTCATATTTTAACATGAGAAAACTTTAGATTGCTCTCTAAACAGCCTACTTCTAACATTTCTCTACTGAGGTTGTAGAGAAACTAAAGCCTTCTGTATTTACTTAAATCGTATTTATACGTTTCTTTTTCATGTGTTTCATGATTCTTTCTTTCCTTCCTCCCTGTCCAGTACAACTCCTCTCGTCCGAGGGAGGAGTGGGAGATGTGGCACCCGACGCTGATCGCCGAGGCGCTGTTCGCCATCGCCAACATCTTCAGCTCGCTCAGACTCATCTCCCTCTTCACAGCCAACTCCCACCTTGGCCCTCTGCAGATCTCACTGGGGCGGATGCTGCTGGACATCCTTAAGTTCCTCTTCATCTACTGCCTGGTGAGACTTGACACCGCTCCTCGAACCAGACCTAAACATAATAACTGATATTTTCTACGTGAGACTCGATGTTGAGGTCTGTTGTTTAGTACAAAAAAGAAAAACGTTTGAAAGGATGAAAGACGAGCCTAAAGCAGGCCTCGTACATCGTGTGCCCTGGACTGGCAGCAGAAGGACATAATTTGGTTTATTTCATTAATGCTTTCTCAAGGGAACTTCTAACCTACAACACAATCCACACGTGGGCTGTTTTGGTCCCTGCGGTCCTAAAACCAATCGCTGCTTCGTGTAACACAACAAGTGTTGCTTTTGTTCTCTCTTAGCTGCCTTTTGAAAATAAGCTCAGAGCAGAGTGAGGTCAAAGATATTTTATTAGTGCATGTCTGTGTACATCAGGCCTGGAAAATGAGTAAAATACAGTTTAAAATGAGTTAAGTTAAATGTGTGTGTGCTCGTGTTCAGGTCCTGTTAGCGTTCGCTAACGGGTTAAACCAGCTGTATTTCTACTATGAGACCAAGGCCTCAGAGGAACCCAACAACTGCAAGGGCATCCGCTGTGAAAAGCAGAATAACGCCTTCTCCACGTGAGTAAACCTTGATTCATGCCATTGACATGTTTATTAACTGGACTCAATGATGTAATGTCGAAAATAAAGGACCTCGGGGAACCAAGATGGCGGCAGAGGAGTAAAATGTGTGGCTGAAGCTCTCAACCGACATTCTTCTTAAAAGTGTTTTTTAGCCTGAAATTTCTAGGAGGCACGGTGTGGATAACAATCTCGAGTTCACGTTAGATCCAATGTGCAAAGTGGCTCTTAGACGGATTGGTAGATTTGCGACAAATACTAAAAAGATGCAAAAATGCTCGCGCTGCAACCCAGGATGTCGATGGATCCCCGAAACGGATTGCGGCTGCCGAAGTCTCGAGTCCTTTGGGTCCACCAATGCCGAATTCTTGCTCTAATAAGTTAGATATGCCGAAGCTGAAAGATGACATAATCACGGCGATGAGGTCTGAATTCTCTGAGATGTTGGTGGCGAAACTGAGGGGTGCTCTGCTGGAAGACTTCCCTTTTATTAAATGTGAGTTACGGGTGCTGAAAACTGAGCTGCAAAACACCTCCATGAAGCTCTGGTCGGACATGGAGCAGGTCAGGGCAAGCGTGAAGGAGGTGGAGGGTGGATTGTCCACCTGTTCCAACGATGTAATCTCCCTGCAGAGTATGGTTGTGGTGCTAAAGAAGGACATTTCTAGCCTAGTGAGCTAGACCAAATTCTTGACTTGCAAAGCTTGGTCTAGACACGCTTCATTGGAACCCTCGCAGCTTGATCCACTGCTGTGGCTGTCCAATCACAGCGCTCTATATTGTGGGCCAATCACAGAGCGGGAGTAGCCGATGACGTCAGCGCTGCGGCCGCGAACATAAACAACATGGCGGCAACGCAGGAACCACGTTCGTTTGAAACGGCTTTGTCATCAACATTGGATTATTTAGACTCCAACGTGCGTAAGTCTGTCTGATATACTTAGCGGCTTCTTATTTTTATCAAACAAAGTAGTGCAATGTCCCAGTACACCTGATATTCACATGTTTTTATACAAAAACGACAGAAATCATTGATATTAGACGCCATTGCTGCCTCCCTCTTTTCCGTCGCTGTGATTACGTCACGTTGTTCGTCACTCTGTTTGGTCCTAGCGCTATTCAGTTGCATGCAGACAGTTTGAAAGACAACCGTAGATCCCACCTCATGAGTGAGAGCCGTCAATGGTTCGTGGCCAGACTATATATTCACATATATAGGATGGCTTGCTAGGCTAGGACATTTCGGCACTACAAGGTAAATGTGATGATCTTGAAGGGAGGTCGAGAAGATGTAATATTCCGATTTTTGACAACAGTGGTGACTAAAATGTTAGAGACGGCCTACAGCTGGAGAAAAAAATTGATGATAGACCGAGCCTATCGAGCTCCCCAGCAGGCGAGAAACAGACCAGCTGTTGTGGCAAAGTTACATTATTATCAAGACTGAGCAGAGATTCTGACTCACGCACGTTCCCAAGGCTGGCTTCGCTACGAGACATCGGTTGCAATCTTACCGGACTACACGAGGAGAGTCGCCAAGGCCACGGCTGTGCTTGCTGACGTGAGGAGGCTTCTTCGAGGTCCAAAGGAGGTACGTTACAGCCATGCTTCGTGTCACCCATGACGGGAAGGAGAAAATGGAGCCATGGATTACGTGAAGAGCAAAATCATCATCGGATCGGACAACCAAACACTTTTGAGCTGTTGCTGCCTTGGAACGAGGGACGTAGAGGTCCGCAGCTACGCAGGGAGGATTACCTCGTGAGACCAAGTGGACAATCCGTCCTCCACCTCCTTCATGCTTGTCCTGATCTGCTTCATGTCCAACCAGAGCTCCATGGAGGTGATTTGTGCCCGTAGCTCACATTTAATAAACTGGAAGTCTTCTACCAGGGCACCTCTCAGTTTCGCCTCAAACATCTCATTCAATTCAGACCTCACTGCCGTGATTATGTCGTCTTTCAGCTTCAGCATATCCAACTCATTAAATCAGAATTCGGCGGGCCCGAAGGAGCAACCCACTTTGGGGATCAGTCTGTTTCCTGAGTAGCAGTGTGAACATTATTGCTCTTTTTAGTATTTGTCGTCATTCTACCAATTCGTCTAGGAGCCACTTTGCATGTTGGATCTAAAGTAAGGCATTAGGCGTCAAGTCTCGTACAAAAATCACTTTTAAGAGGAAAGCCGGTTAGAGCTTCAGCCACTCGTTTCACTCATCCACCACCATCTTGGTCTCCCAGACCTTGGTGCTAACCTGGAAAAGGGTGGATTGCTAACACTGGCCTAGGGAAGAGGTCCTACCTCAAGTGGAGGAGTTTATGAATCTCGGGGTCTCAACATCAGAAGGAGCCAGTTGAGGTGGGTTGTGCAAAATGGTCAGATTGAGTTCTGGATGCCGCCCAGGGGAGGTGTTTCAGACTTTTCCTGATGGCAAGAGGCTTCCTGGGTTGACCCAGGACACACTTCAGGCTTATATTACCAGTTCTGCCAGGAAATAGCTTTGGTTCCCCCGGTGGAGATGGTGGAGGTTGCTTGCGAGAGGACAGTTTGAGTCTCTCTGCTACCACCATGGATAGAAACAGATCAATGAAAAAAATCATTTATCTTTATTCATTTCAATATTTCACACACCTATCGATAGTAAACCTTGCCTAAGTTATCACTTTACTTGGTGAAGCCAAGAATCAAGTTTGTTTCAAAGTGATTTCTTAAAATAACAAGAGAAAATCTCTTTTGTTTCCCTTTATTAACAGATGTAGTGATGTCTATGTTTGATGTTCTCTAAATATGTGTGTAAGACTTTCTTCTCAGACCTTCCCCATGCCTCATTGCACTCAATAATAACGTTGAAATGAACCTTGGTGTCACGGTGAAGCTCAGAATATTAATACCAAAGTTTCCAGTTTGCGTATAGAGTCGAGGTCTGAGTTGTGGTCCATACGCCACCTCTGAGACGCAAATAAGGAGCAGCTAAGAGAGGAAAAAGAGGAGCCAAGCGGAGTCGCTGGTTCTGAATTCAGATGAGGCCCGTGGTTTGTTCTGGGTAATGGTCGTATTGATTTGTGATCGATTCCATTACAGTAAAGCATCTGGTACAACGACGGCGAGCAGAACAGACAACAAACAACAGGTCAAACTGAAATTGTGTAGTTGCTGCTTCATTAATCAGACTCATGCATGCTTTCTTTGTTTTAGATAAAACAGATTCATAACAGATTATCGTGCAGTTTTAGTGTTGATATTAACTGGATGATTAATTTGAGAGCATATATATATCAGCTGTTTGTCTACATATGCAAAGGTGCATTTAGTATTTGTAAGCTAATGGTGTCATTAAATATTTTTATGCCAAGTTTAATTTCAATATTTCAATATTTTAAATTAAAGATTTATTTTTGAAAATAGACAGTACTTTTTTTTATTAATCAGTTTGTAGTGACGTGCTTTTTGTCACCAGCATGTGGAGTTTTAGTTGCTAAGAGAAACAAAACTTTGAGTAAGAAGAGATAAACCAGGCAGAGATTATAACCACATAAAATTATAGATGTTGTTTTTTTATATAACTTCTTGTAAAAGGATTATTTTTTAATTTCCTTTTTGTTTAGCCAAAGAGAAAATGTTGTGTATATTACCACATTTGAATTAGGTAGCACCACTAATATAATATAAGTCAAAATAAAATTGCCTAAAGCAAACGTTTTTTTAAACAAATCCAGTTTTTTAAAGCATGAATTAAAGTTTTTTATTTAAATCTAATGTTAGACTTAAAACATTGGGTTCTCAACATGTGCTTGTTGTCAACTGACTGGCTGAGTCTGACCTTCTGGATAAATACCATAGGTTCATCCACATAACAATTTACTTTAATGGCGTATGGAGAAATAAGGGAACTGGTACGAGTACAGAACCCTGTTGCACTCCTGGACAGTTCAATATGAGAAAATGTGTCTTTTTACATGAACAAGATGGATCATGTCCATCAAATATGAATTAGACCATCACAGTCTGGTGATTTTAATGCAAATAACAAAGTGAAGTCAGTTACTTAGATCTAATGCAGATAAATCTATTATCTAAAGCTATAATTAGGACATTTCACTGTTTCCATTCCTTTTAAAATAATGGACTCCATTATAATTCAGTATCAGTCATCTCTACATCCATAGGACTATATTAAATGCAGCTGTCTTCAAGACTAATTGAGTAATTGGAACTGTGAGGTATAATATGAATATAGAAACATTCTGGGTTCCATGGTCTCTGGTTGTGTTTTGCTCTTCAGTAGTGGACGTGTCACTGAAACTGTAGTGGGGTTTTAGTCACAAGGTAAAAAATGAATACACGAGAGGGTCAAACTCTTAGTCCCGTGAGTTTTTACACTCTTACATCTGTTCTGAGGTCCCGACTGAAGCCCCGAGGTGAAATAAAAGTCACTTTTCGTCAAAATCCTGTTGAGATTTCTCACCTGTCCATCAGCTCTGATCTGCTGCTGATGGATCAGAAGCTGTGTCAACGAAATCAGCGTCACGCCGAAGCTAAATGAGCATGCAGAGCGCCGATGAGACAGCTGAGATGACGCATTATGCAAACAGAGTGATTGCAGCACCACAGGCAACGCAGTCTGGATCATTATTCATGAGTTTACAATGCGAGGATTATTTCCTGTGTGTGTGCGTGTGTGTGTGTGAGAGAGAGAGAGAGATTTGCATTCTACTCTCTAACTCTGCGGTTCACACACACTTATCAAGATTTAGGAGTTATTTTCACAGAATCATTTCCTGTTTCTGTCCAGGTGTCTGCTCCATCCTTCTCATCACACTCATCTGTACTTCACACACTTATCACCATTAATGTGTCAGATCGTTTCACACCAATAGTGTGTGTGTGTGTGTGTGTGTGTGTGTGTGTGTGTGTGTTTCTCTTTGTCTTCACACAGATTCTGCAAATGCTCCCATTTTCCTTCCCACTCTGCGGTTCTCCTCTCTGTTTACTTTCACCCACAGCTTCCCTCCTCTGGGATTTGCACGTTCCTCCGCGTCTCCTCCGTGCAGCATGGAGCCTTCCTGGTGTCACGTTTAGGTGACTTGATCAGATCTTCAGTTGGTGAAGAAACTGAATTATTTCTCAATGAACTAATTGGGTGAGAAACTTTGTGCAGCTGTTTTGGAGCGTCTGCCTCCTGCTGCGTCTGTTGTTCTGGATTTCTGAAGCCAGATGATTGTTTTAGTTCGGTTTGAGGTCCAGTGAAAAAGAGCTGCCATGTGATCTGGTTCCTGTTTGAGTCCTGGCACCTCAAATAGCTGTACAGCTTCCGTCTGGCTGCAGCTTTACGGACCACTGGCTCTGCATCACGTGTTGTGCATCTGCTCGCATGAATCCTGTTTATATTCCCGCTTTTGACTCCATCTGTGTGCGAAGTGTCACAAAGTTCTGACCTCTCGTGCGCTCTGCGTTTAGCCGTGTCACGGTTCAGATGAACATTTTCTAGGTTCATTAATTCTGGTTGATAGGAAAAAGAATCCTTTCATGTTCTTTTATCAGGTCATTTTCTAAAGCAGTGATCGTTTTAAATTAGGTTTGTTTCACAACTTTATTGTGAGCATGAGCCAAAACTCTTTAAAGGAACACTTTGCAACTTTTTCATATTTTTAAATCATGTTCTTGAGCCGATGTGCTAAAATGACCCTTTACAGGGTGAATGAAAGGCCACCCAGCCCCTGTCGCCCTCTGTGGCCAGAATATTCCACTTGCAACTTCACAGTTGCCGGTCCGGTCTGTTGGGACTTAGAATAGTTCAGCTTGACCTACCTGGATCTGCAGTCTGCTTCCAGCATGTTTCCTGCATGTTTTAGATCATGAACACAGCTGATTTGTTTGATTTAGTGATGAATAACTCCTGTGGACACTAATGAAGGCTGAGGAGACATTTTGCAGTTAGATTAAGGTGTTAAAAAGACGAACGCACAGCAAGGAGATAAGTTTCACTTTCGGTTTCGCCAACGAACACTAGGGGGTGCTAAAAACAAGCCAAAACTGACTAGTGTCCCTTTAATGTGCTTTAATGAAAAATTCTGTGCATCAAAATAAAGTTGTTCTAAACATTTATAAGAAATTTCAGTTTAATCCTCTGTCAGGTGTGACCTTTGACCCAGCTCTCACCTGGATTCTCATGTCAGTTCTCTTGTTCACTCTTCCTGCTTCCATCTCAGGAACATCGCTAAGCTGAGCCTCATTCTGTCCAACGAACTTGAGATTGTAATCCACACCTTCATCTCCTCACGATTAGACTACTGCAGCTTGCTTTTCACTTGTCTGAGCAGAACCTCCCTGAAGTGTCTACAGGTGGTCCAGAATGCCTGTGCTAGGCTGCTGACCAAGTCCTCCAAGCACACCCACGTCACCCCGCTCTTCTTCCAGCTTCACTGGCTGCCGGTTAACTTCAGAGTTCATTTCAAGATCCTGGTTCTGGTTTCTAGGGCCTTACATGGACAAGCACCATCATACATTGGTGATCTCCTCAGTCCCTACACCCCCAGCAGGTCCCTGAGGTCCAGTGACCAAAGCCTACTGGTTGTGCAGCACCAGGCTAAAGACCAAAGGTGACAGATCATTTGCTGCTGTGGCCCCCAGACTCTGGAACTCTCTCCCCCTGAGCCTGAGACCAGTGGACTCAGTGGTCTCCTTTAAAAACTCACCTGTTCAGGTGGCTTTTGAGTGACTTTTGGTTGATTCTTCATCACTACCTTCTCTTCATTCTGCTGTTTCTATCAATTCTGTCTTTTTGGGATTTGGTGATTACCTTTTTCTTTTTGTTTTTTTTTCTTCACACTCACATTTTTTTAATCTAAATTTTTTTTATTATTATTTTTATAATGATATTTTTTAATATATTTTTTTTATTTTTCTTCTTGTGAAGCGCCTCGTGACTTTTATCTTGAGAGGCGCTATGTAAAAAAAATCTTTTCTTCTTCTAAACGCTTCAAATAAACCCCAAATCTGTAACTAAATGTGAAATATCTCAGTAAGAATAATTCACACACATCACTAGCAGTGAGCACAATAAATATGGTAAACTAGAGATTTAAGACTGTAGGAGATATCCAAGGTCAAAATGTTTTTATCGTCTTCGTTTAAAGAAAAACAACAAGGCATCAATGTGTCGCCAGATTGTAAAATATAGTCAAAAACATTCAAAGAACAAATATAAAGTATATAAAACATCACATAGAGTATATTAGACACATCAGCAGATCATGCTTTAATGAGTATGTGTGCATATGGGTGGGGGGGCATGAGTTATAAGTTGATAGTAGTAAAGATCCCCCTATAATAAACTGGATCTGATCACATATCTGTGTGTAAAAGTATTTGTGATGATAAAATACAAGTTATGGATGGATTCATGTTCTAATAAAAAGTTATAATGACGTCTCTAATAAACACAGGCATGAATTAACAGGAAGTCCATAATTACACGTAGAAAATCAGCCACCAGTGAGTGAGCAGTAACGTTTAAGGCAGATTAGAAATGTAGAAAACAGACAGATTGTGACAGAAATCCAGGATTTGTGTTTTTAGAGCTGAGACCTAAATGAAAACGACGAGCTCCTCACAAACACGCCACCTGTGAAGACGCTACTCACCAGATCCCACATATTTAGAAGAGAAATGACCTCTGCACACTGGAATGGATTCATCGTACGCTGTCGGGTTGCCAAGTCCAAACACAGAAACATGCTTTGTTTTCCCTCACACACAAACTCTCAACACACACACACACACAGTCTCCTTCGCGGTTCACCTCCCACATAACAGCAGAAGTATAACAGTGAAATGACTGAGTGGCTGTGAGGATCAGCTGGAGCAGTTTATGACTCGGCTTAGTGGAGTGAGAGATGAGAGACGAGAGGACAGAGGAGGAGGAGTACAGGCAGCTGGATTAGAGACGAGGAGGAGAGGATGAAGAACCGTGAAACGACCTCAAGTGTTGCTACATGAGAAACTTAATAGAGTTTCACAAACAAAGGAACTGATGAAGAAACTGGGAAAGTGTTTATCCATAAACTGAAATAATAAAGTTTAAAGAGCATTCTGGTAAAACAGGATCCATATTTATTTATTAAGCCTATGGAGGTCACACAAGCCCAAAAACAAGGTCAACAGTTTGTCTCTACTTGTTAACTTAGGCCCGGTTCACACGGTAGGAACCTTTGGAGGATTTTAAAACAGGAGAGACCACACACAGAGGGTTTTGGTTATATAGACACAAACATTCTCTGGTCACGCGTGAAATCACTCAAAACAGCTTGAGGTCAAAACGATTTGGAGTAAAAAAACATAGAGGAGCGTTAAATGTTGCTTTCTGCCTAGCTACATGTCACATTCAATAAGCGGCATGCATGTTTTTATCCCAGATATTGAACCAAGACTATCCAACATGTTGAATAATCCAGATTATTGATCTAAGAGATCCCAATGTGCTCCCAAGAAGACCAGAGCAATCTTAACACACCACACACGGCAGGAATATCTGGTAAAATTATCTTTAGAGTCACTATGGTAACTGGTTGCATCCTTAAGATTGTCGGAAAGAGAGAATCGGGTCAAAAATCAGCATAATTATCTTGCCGTGTGAGCCGGGCCTGAGTAACGTGAAAACCTTTATTTAACTCGTGTGACTAGCATTAAAGCTACAATAGCAAATTTGGAAAACAAATTAGCTTAAGACTTTTTTTCATGCCTTATAACGACATTCTAACGTTGTATAGCTATAAATATATTGTAGCGATAAAAAAAAAATAACGCAAAAAATAAAGTGGTTCTCTTGCATTTGTCTAAAAACCTCCGCCAGTAACACGTTTCAGACTGAAAGCATCTATCGGACCATCCGGTTGTGGGTCTCACCGAACCGCCGCTCTTCCCTGGGTCCTCCACTCATCACACACTCACGTATTTATCAACAGAACACCACTGGTGTGAGAGGATCTCCTCTCAGTAATATCAGAGAAGGAGAAACAGCCGGCTGCTACCACTTCAACTGTAGGACAAACTACCTGAGTCCCAAAAAGAAAAACACCATTTGAAGTCACGGACAACGAAAGATGTTTGGACCTAGAAAATGGCGACTGGTGTTTAGCGCTATCTCGTTTCCTCTGATGATATGGGTTTTCATTTCTGGCAGAAACGTCTCAGGGAATGATACCCGAGGTAGGGGTGAGTGTTCTGTGACCGTGTTTGCGTTCAAAACCTAGCTTGTTCTGTAGATTTAACGTAACAGCTTTAATTTAGTCAGAAATAATCTGTTTGTTTTGTTGTTGTTTTAGTTCTTTCACAAAGTTAATTTCACTTTAAGTTAGTTTTGTGGAATAAAGGCATTAGGATCAGCTGACAGTAGGACAGAAAAGAGCTTTGACTGTATTATAGGAACCAGATCTGACAGACCCTGTTGTGGAAACCAAGAAAAGGATGAAACAAAATCAGATCACCGTTTTCCTTTCTGCCGTTCGTTCGTCCCTCATGTTTTCATCCTGCCATCGTTCTCGTTTCATAACCGACACGTCACCACGCTCTGGTGTTTCATTCATCGTGGATTTAATCCCCATCTCCCTGCTCCTCTCCTCCCTCACACCCCGGGTCTCTCCTCTCTGACTGACACAACCTCTCACAGAAACAAACCCGACCATCACACCATCCCTCCGATTCGGTGTGGTGATTAATAAAATAATCACTCGTGCCTGGAACACGGCCCTAGCACACAGAAACGCTGCAGTCCTGAATATTTCATGCAGCATAAATAGACCAGCCTTCAGACAGACCCCTGTTTGTGTCTCTCTTGATGTACTGCCGATTGTTGCCTCATCAAAAATTCAATAACCGCCGCTGTAACAGTAGCTGTCGCACAAAGAGACCACAGAGAGACACGGGAAGACAAACAGAGGGCAGAGACGGGCGAGAGGGGAGATGGAACGACGAGAACACTCGAGAGGAGTGGAAGATGGGAAAGGAGGTGCTGCGTCACAGAGAT
>SSNS01000793.1:97617-122066 GCA_006937985.1 Aphyosemion australe
TGTGTGTGTGGAAGGCTATAATGATTCAAAAACAAACAAAAGCAATCTGACCATTCCCAATCAGAAGTCACCTGATACGAGTGGTTTAGCTAAATCTGGACAATGGGGTTGAGCCTGTTTCTCACTGGGCTTCAACTGGAGACCAACGGTGAACAAAGTCACAACATACTCTCTGTAGAGTCAGAGAAACCTTCTCAGTTTGGTTTCCACGAACCAGAAAGTACAAGAAAAGTTGGACAGCATTTTTAGGGTTGATGACTCATCAGTAGGTTGGGTATTAACCAAACTAGGGTAAGAACTCAACCTGATGTGGGAACACTAAGACTAAACCTGTGGGACTGGATCAGGGTTTCATATATATATTTAATCCCAAAGTGCTCTGCAGGTGGAGGCAGGGTTGGACACAAATACTGCAGAAGCATCTGGTAATGGTCAGAGAATCAGCTGGAACTGATTCTTTTAAACTTGTCCCACACAGGCTCTTCCTCTCTTCTCTGTAGGGTCGTCACTAGCTCCGTCTTTTATTGTCTTCTGTGTTTTGCTGCTTCTGTCTTCTCGTCCAGGTTATTTGAGACGCTCCAGTCTCTGTTCTGGTCCATATTTGGGCTGCTGAACCTGTACGTCACCAACGTGAAAGCTCGCCACGAGTTCACCGAGTTCGTCGGGGCGACGATGTTCGGGACGTACAACGTCATCTCGCTGGTGGTCCTGCTGAACATGCTGATCGCCATGATGAACAACTCCTACCAGCTCATCGCCGTGAGTGTCACCATCTAACACTCTCATCATCTTACTGCCTTCCCTCAGTAGGTCACAGGGAGCTGCTGCAGACATCCGGCGAGAGGTCTCCAGTTCACCACAGACCCATCACTTAGGCTTTCATGAGGGTTTCATACTAAATGAGATGTTTCAGTTGATGCATCACCTTCTCTCTGGGAGATCCAGAAAGTCTGCATCCGTCCTCCGACCTAAGCTCCTCCTCCTTCCCTTCCAGGACCACGCCGACATCGAGTGGAAGTTCGCCCGCACCAAGCTGTGGATGAGTTACTTTGACGAGGGCGGGACGCTGCCGCCCCCGTTCAACATCATCCCCAGCCCCAAGTCCGTGTGGTACCTCCTCATGTGGCTCCACAACAAGCTGTGCAGGCGGGGCCAGCCGCCCGGGGAGAGCTCGCACAAATGTGAAAACCTGCGAGAGTTCACGGTGAGCGAGGGTCGACGGCGGGAGCTGCAGATCGTTCTGATGCTTCAGAGAGGAGTCAGGAAATCTTCTGTGGGTTTCTTTAACCGCCTGCAGGATGTGTGTGTTGGATGTGATCAGAGTTCAGCAGCAAACCAACACAGAAATCTGCTCTTTTTCCATTTTAAAGTCTTTTTTTCTTTAATCTCATTATGATGAATCAGAAATCTGTGTTGGTGGCTCAAATTTATAGATATATGTGTTCTCTGTAGGTTTAGAACCTCCTGTGTGTGTGTGTGTGTGTCTCATTTTTCTGTCATTTATCTCATTTAAGACGACAAAAACAGAAAAACAAGTAAACCGACAAGAGAATAATAACAATTAAACTTCTGAAAGTTAGAAAATTGAAATAAAACAGATGAAACCATGTTCAGGATAAAACGTCCTCCATGTTTGACGCTGGTTCCTGTAGAAGCAGTGAGAGGATTTTGGTTTTGTTCCTCGGCTCTGAGCTTCATTTACTCCTGTTATGAATTATGAGCACCCGCTCAGGCTATTATAAAAGATTGTTTCTCATCTAAAAAGGTCACATTCCCAAACAAACAGAGGCGGCGCAGTAAATCAGGTTGTGTTCGGTGTGTCGTGTCCACGCTGACAGCTCCTTAATACGAAAATGTTGATCAGCATCAGCGCCGCCGCATCACTTCCTGTTCAGTTGATGTTTGACCTTTGATGTAACCAACGAGCCTCTGAGAGTGAAATCACACATCAACCAGCAGGAGCTCCCGTAAAACAACTCACGCTAACATTAAAAGGACAGAAATTAAATCAGAAAGCCTGAAATAAGAAACATAACTAGGAGAAAGTTTCACATGAACGTATGAAAGATGAAAAACTTAAGTTGGTTATTTAAATTTGATGTTTTCTGCTGGTTTCAAGTGAAAAATCAAACAATATTTAGAGTTTTAATGAGGAGATTTGGAGCAAAGTGCAAAATAAAATGATAAAAAAAAAGAAAACCAAAAGGAGCAGCAACACAATAATGAGCACAAACATCCCATAATCCATCAGGAGAGAGAGCAAATACTCAAACTAAACATTAACACGGATAATCAACTAGTAATAGTAATAATAATAATAAAAATAATAGTAATAATAATAGAAATGATAATAATAATAATAGTAAAAATAATATAAATAATAGTAATAATAATAATAATAATAATGATAATAATAATAATAGAAAAGCCCAACTGTGTGTGACTCGTTTAAACTCTAAACGATGTTTCTACGGAGAAGTCTATCCGAGCCACGGAGCTCTAAAAGGGGCGGNGTGTTCTTGGCCAGGACACCAGTCCGTTCTACCGAGTACGGGAGGATTTGGAACAAGCGTACTCCTTTGCGTCACGGCAACAAGCGCTGCTGGTTGCTACGGTTAAAAAACGACCTGACATAAAAATAAAAGTCTAGTTCTTTCCTTAAATAACAAAAAACAACAAAAACGTATTATTTGTATTATATTTGGTCCACTTTTGATCAAAACTGATAAACTACCAGCATTTCCTGCTGTTAAATGAGGAAAAAAGTTTATTTTTCATCAAAACAAAGCAACGATGCTTTTATTTTGATAGTGGGTTAGCTAATTAGCATTTTGAGGGATCGTGAAGAGTCTGAAAGAAGAAAAAACAAATACACAACAAGCTTTAAAGGTTATACACAATTATTTACAATAACAGACAACTTTATATTGATTTATGTGTATTTCTGATATAAAACACAACAGTTATAAGCTTTCTCCTCTGCCGTTCAGAGTATAACGGTTAGCGGCGCAATGCTTTATGGGAAACTTTGCTGTCCCAGGTCCGCAGAAGGATGCATCAGTTCATCCTCGATACAATGGGCAGAGCAAGAACATATCCGGGAACTTTGAGTGAACTTGCCATTATATGTACTTAGGATTGGAAAAGTACTTGGACCATCGTTGATGACGTTTCACAAGGACGGGAGAACACAAGTACAGACAAGTACGCATATTGAGAAACGACCATTGCTTTTTTTTGTCCCTAACATGCTGTTTCTGTGTGTGTGTGTGTGTGTGTGTGTGTGTGTGTGTGTGTGTGTGTGTGTGTGTGTGTGTGTGTGTGTGTGTGTGTGTGTGTGTGTGTGCGTGCGATAATATAAATAATAGTAATAATAATAATAATAGAAATGATAATAATAATAATAGAAAAGCCCAACTGTGTGTGACTCGTTTAAACTCTAAACGATGTTTCTACGGAGAAGTCTATCCGAGCCACGGAGCTCTAAAAGGGGCGGGGCTTTCTCACCTGTTTAATCACAATTCCATTGTTGACCACAGGTGAAGAATTCTTGTTAGTCTTTTATAATCGTACGTGCAAACAGCAAAACGCAAAGCTAACGCGTTAGCATCATTATGCATAAAATCTGCTGCTAACAACAAACGAGTTCTTCAGACGTCTGAAGTAAACTGTTCTCATACTACAGCTGTCTTATGTGGTTTGTCTTTTTTGTGTTTTTGTCTCTGTTTTCGTGTTATTTGTGTTTTTTGTGTAATATTCAGCGTTTCATCTCGTTTTTTTCCTCTTGTATCCTAGTTTTTGAGGTAATGACAACAAAACTCGGTATCACTTTACAATAAAGGTCCCTTTATTAACGTTACTTAGTGCATTATTAAGCATTAATAAACCATTTTATAAAAGTATTAACAACTGATTAAACATATTATCCATTACTAAGCAGACCCACCCCACCCCTGGCACTTTGTCCTAACCTTAAGGAAACGTAATAGTTAACAATAAAGGTAACATTAATAAAGGGATGTTTATTAATGCTTAATAATGCACTAAGTAACGTTAATAAAGGGACTCTTATTGTGAAGTGTTACCCAAAACTCTGATGCTGTCTCTCACCACAGACCTGTATCCATCCTCCCTCTGTCTACAGAACAATCTTTGCTCCATGCTGCTTTTATGCTTTTTGTCTGCTCTCTCTCTCTCTCTCTCTCACTCCCTCACCCACACTCACACTCTCTCTCTCACTCTCACTCGCTCTCCGTCTCTCTCTCTCTCTCTCACACACTCTCTCTCTCTCTCTCTCTCTCCTCTCTCTCTCTCACACTCTCTCTCTCTCTCTCTCTCTCTCTCACTCCCTCACCCACACTCACACTCTCTCTCTCACTCTCACTCGCTCTCCGTCTCTCTCCCTCTCTCACCCACTCTCTCTCTCTCTCTCACTCACTCTCACTCAATCTCTCTCTTTCTCTCTCACTCTCTCCCTCTCTCAACCACTCACTCTCATTCTCTCTCTCACTCTCACTCACTCTTTGTCTCTCTCTCTTTCCCTCTCTCTCTCCCTCTCCCTCTTTCACCCACTCTCTCTCACTTGCTCTCCGTCTCTCTCTCTCTCTCTCTGCTGATCAGAGCTCTGCAGAGCGGTGCGTCTCTGTGAACCTATGTGGGCTGGTCGGCTTATATAACTCAGCTGATTTCAGCTGAGGTGAACATGCCAGCTGCACTCGTGTGTGTGTGTGCGTGTGTGTGTGTGTGTGTGTGTGTGTGTGTGTGTGTGTGTGTGTGTGTGTGTGTGTGTGGTGTGAAAAAGCTTCATCACAGCGCGCTGATCGCTCGTCTCCAGATGACTGGACTGTTAGATGTGTTTATCAGGACGTGTTTATCCGCCGATGTTCCTTCTGTGCCTTCAGCTGATGTCCGTCCACGAGCTCCGCGTTTGTTTTTCCCACTGATTTTCTGTCACTGAGGTCAAATCTAAGCAATGGCTTTTCTTTGAGTGTTTTATAAGCAGACGGGGTCTGACCTGCAGTCGGCTGAGTGATGCTACACGTGTAGGAAAGGAAAACTGATATGAAAGTGTTTTTACTGTTCTTTATTCTGGATCAGGGCTGATTTTAGCTCGATAGCTCAGGTAGAATCCTGTCAGAACTTAAACTAGTCATAAAAAGTTGGACTTGACTTGACTGAACAAGCATTTAGTTATCTTTTAGTTTTTCTTAATCGCAGATTAAGTTTTATGGATTCCCCTCGTTGTGATGATACTCTGCACTAACTGTTTAACTGTCAAAAATTTAACTTTTTTTACTTGCTCAGCTTTTACACCACATGCATTAATCCTGAGCTTAACCTGGCGTTTCTCTGACGGCTACAGGACGTTTGGTGTTCTCAGAGACTCAGCACACCTGAACTCCACTTATATTATAGTTCAGACTTTTATTTTCTACACAGGAAGTAAATTATGATTTTATCTCTTATAATAAATTATCTAGGCTGATTGAAGTTATATAAGCAACTATCAGCTATTTCAGCCACTAGTAGTTAACCGTTTTTTTTAAATATTTTATTAAATTTTTTTTTGTATTTGTAAGCTTCAGCTTTCATAATTTATATGTTTTCTGTCTGCTTTTGTAATGACGAGCCCTGTCTGACTGAGGCGCTTCTGTGCGTGGTTTCTATGGTTACCCTAATGTGCCACTGGCTGCAGCTTTAACATTTCATTTTGATCTAGGTATTCTCAACACTCCTAATGCAGTTTACAGATGTACATGTAGTTCTTGTAGTTCTTGTTTCTTGACGGTAAAAAGTAACATGAGCATGTTTACGTGGTCCATTTAAGCCATGCTGCTGGAAAAGATTGATCAAATCTGTTGAGATTCAGACTTTTTTTCATGGGTTCTTCTAATTTCTAATCACTTCAGATTAAACATCCTGTTGCATTACTGCCACCTAGTGGTCATGTGAACAACACAGCAGGAACCAGACTGACAGAAAACCTTTACCTTGTTATTTTTAAGATCTATTATTATGTTATTGAACTTTATTAAAGCAGCTCTGGATCTTCTCACCGTTACGGAGCGATAACTGGCTGCAGCTCTCCACCAATATCCGGAATTCTTCCATCACACTCGACTCAACTGGGTTCATCTTTGAGTTGATTTATAGCAGAAATATTCATGTTCCTGCTGATTTCCGCCCCGTTTTAGATGAGCGGCTCTGCTGCAGGGCTGCAGTGTGAACGGAGGGCGTAGCGCTCCTCTCCAAAGCGTTATTTATCTCTTTTTTAGTGGTGAAAATGATTAACTGCAGCTCATTACTCAGCATCTCTATAATGCGGTCAATATGAGCTGTGAAAGTGTCAGCCAAAAGCTATTTGTTACCCGTGTGTTTTGTTTTGTTGCTGTGGAGAGAGGGAGGGAGATGTGGATGAATGTAATTTTGGAGGAGCTCGATGTGAAATATCAGCCTGCCTGAGAAGAATAATGGGAGCAGAGGAGTGAATGGGTGTGTGGAGTAATAACCGAAGAGAGTCTATGAAGTGATGCGGTGATAAATGTAGAAGCATTGTGGTTTTTAACGTAATCTCCTGTTATTTTTATTATTCCAGGAGCGGCACGCTGACAGCCTGATACAGAACCAGCATTACCAGGTCAGTACACACGTTCAAGAATGTTCTTGTTTTACGGCTAAAACTTCAGATTTCCTCACCTGCAGCCATGTCCTCGTAACAAATGTCTCAAAGAGCATCCTGACTGGAAACATCAGCGTTCCACCTTAAGGAAAAATATAAATGAAACCTTAAATCTCCCTTTTCATGAACATTAAAACTCCTAGCGTCTCACTTATCATCTTCTGAAGCAGCTGAACTCCAACAAACTGAACCAAACACACGCAGCCCGTTCCATATATATTCATGAGTGAGAAATTGTCTGAAATAAATTGGTGTTGACGCAGAAAGAAATGGAGGAACCGTGCATGGGTCTGAACTCTCACAAAGCCACAGAAGTGTGTGATTCTCTCTGACATCACCGCTTTGGTTTCAGGTGTTTGTTTTTACCACAGATGTGCAGAAAACCTGGGTTTGATTCTGGATTATTCACGAAATTCCTATTTTCTCTCAAATTTAAGGTTCTCACGACTGGCCTCATGTTGGGGTTAGACTTAAGCTGGAGTTTTCCTTTCTTTTCCTAGATTCCTCTGATAAGGGATTTCTAGCTTTCTTTGGTGAATCTGCCGCTGCTAAACCGCGAGTCTACGTTATACAATTATGGCAAGCCAAAGGGACAAAAGAAATTTCGCGTTCTAAACTCGCATTATGTCCGCCAAAACGCTCGTTCAAGACGCACATTTTGGCGGACATAACGCACGTTTAGAACGCGCGCTTTTTTTATCCCTTTGGCTTGCCATATGCTGCCGTAAAGCAACACCCAGTCCGTACTTCCGGTAGCGACCCGAGCTCATGTGGGACCCCCCAACACTATCACAGGTAAAAATGAACATAATAGATGAAAGTATGATGCCAAAACTTTACAAAAAAGCATAATTTTAAGGTGTAAAAGTTGCGGAGTGTTACTTTAAAGACGTACCTAGACTGATGCAGAGTTTCTGACATTTTCTATGGAGAAATAGGTCTTTAAAATATGAATAAACAGCAAAAATGACAATAGTAATAATTGTAAAACAGAGGTGCGCTTTCAAGAAGGAGAGGCGTTTCTTCTCATCACAGAAGTAGGAAGAGAGGCTTAAGGTGTAATGCATGTTTCTGCCTCCAGATGGTGCCCTGTGAGAAAAACGTTGGATTTCTGCTTTAGGAGTGAATCTATGTAAGTCAGCTAATTAAAGCTAACAAAGTGTGATAGAAACATCATTGCACATTATGTGTGATGCCAGTACCTTACTGGTGTGCCACAGCTCAATATGGACAAAAGTTTGGATAAAAATATGGAAAATTTCAGCTGGATTGCAATTTTGTCTCAGTGTGTCTTAGATTGTTTGGAATTTATTTACATTTTATTCAGGGTTCATTGGTCACCAGCCTCTTCCAAAGTTCTCTCCTGTAGCTCACAAAGGAATGAAACGGACACCTGTGAGAACTATTTAATTATGATTAAATACGTTTTACCAGTGATCACAACATGGTTTCTTATGACTCACTTCCCAGTTTGTTGTCGTTCCTCGCTGTTCTGGTCAAGAACGAAGGGCTCAGATTTATAAGAGCTGACCCCCATCCACCCTAGAACAGAACCACCTCACGAACCAGACACCCTCCTCTCCAAGACTCGATAATCCCACAGACAGAATCTGAAACTAGAGGGAGCGAGCTCTCATTTGTGCAGAAAATGCTGACTCAGCTCTTTTTTTTTGGTTGAACAGAGACCAGAGCGCCCTTAAAAGTGACCCAACATACTCCCACACACCCCCACATGCAGGACCGTGAGCCTTCTCCTGACCCGCTGAACACATCTGGACCAGAGAACCAAACTCCCACACACACTTGGCCGGACTTCTGCTCCACAAACACCTTTGATGCAGAGCGATATTCCTCCTTTAGTGACACACGAGCATCTTCCTCATCCTCTTCCTCTCCTGTGATGGTATAATAAGAACACAGTGTAATGCTCCCTGGCAGCTGGAGGAGCTGTTTTCATCTCCAGGTTTTGTGGGATTCGATTTGAAAGATTTTTCTGCTACAAATCAACCGACAGCGAGCTCGAGTGTTTCAGAGCCAGTTCTTTGTGTTTGTACTTTGTTACTGGCAGCGCTGATTGTTCCTTTGATATGCGTCCATGTCTCCTTTTTTAAGGTTGTTGTGGGAATCTGTCCTGCACATTACCAGAGTGTGTGGTGTGTTTTTGGCAGAGGTGCTGAGTGACAGCATGCCAGGCCGGCCTGCTTGGCACGCTCAAGTGTTGACTGTGGGACGGAGCCGTGTGTGTGTGTGTGTGTGTGTGTGTGTGTCATGTTTTAAATTCCCACCCACTCAGCACCAAATGCCTGTGAAATGTTTTTCTTTGGTCCGTAAACCATCGAGGGTGACCCACATCACGGCTGATTAAGGGACGGTGCTGCTCGCTAACCCAACACATTAAAAGTTTGCAGAAATTGTTCGTTGCAAGTTCTCCCACATAAACGAGCCAACAGCTTCTGCAAATCGTTACCAACTCATTTTCTTTAAATAGATGGAATAAATATCCGTGTGTCTTTTTCTTCTTCTTCCTCCTCATTAAGTTCAATTTGCATTCATTTGTGAACTAATTAGGATAAACGGAGTCCAGACAGCTGCATTCACTTTGTAAACAATGGAGACGAGAGTGAAGGATGCAAACTGGGTTTAAATGATTGTTTACTAGATGGTTTTGTTTGTTCATTCAGCTTTTAATTTTAGCCTCCTCTTCACGGCGGATTAAAATCCTGCTACTCTCTCTATTGTACAATAATCTGCTCAATTCTGTCTGAAACGGCTGTCGGAGAAACTATTCTAGAAAATAAAAACTCAAATATTCAGTTGGACTCACATTGAATTGGAGACATTTTAAATGAGGCCTGGTCATATGTCATGCATGCATGTTAAATTGCGTCTTCCACGCAACTATTATGTGATTTTATTGTTGCAATTTGGTCACAAAGTGTCTTCTGTACATCTCAATTTGTTTGCAACTGACCAGGTTTACAGCCAACCCCGTTCCCAAAGATTCTACTCATTTCCTGCATTTTTCTGAGAAGGCTTCCAGATGTTTGTTCTGTTGACTATTTTGAGAGGAATTGAAGTTCCAGCAACTAGACATTGAGGCCCTGCAACTCACACAAGGAAAACCATTGCAAATGTTTTGAGACATCTTTGAAACTCCGGTGCAGAAGTCGCTCACATTCTGTTAGTAAACAGTCACAGCCCAGGGAGATTCTGCATTTGGATTTAAACATACTTGGAGAAGAAAGACATCATCTTCAGTTTTTAAACATAATGCTGCAAAGCTCTTAGTTTGCTGCTTGATGGAGTGGGGTTCCCTGCTCTCCTGCGCCTTCACCACTATGCCTTTCGATCCCATCCTGGTACTAAAACCCCAGATCCTGTTCTGCAAGCATGGCACCAACGATGTAACATGCTTCAAATCCTTGATGACCAAGCCACACCAGAGCATGCAGACCCTCAAATCATGGAGTTGCTCCCCTCAGGACCCCTGTAGACTGATGCCATGATGATAAATAACCAAGAACCTTCTATGGAAGTTGTAGAGCTCACTGCAAAGATCGTTCAGATTCTGCATCATAGCAGGCTTGTGTGTTAGTAACGTAACATCATGCATGTCAGGAATGTTCTCTAACATGGTCTATTTTAATTCCATCAGTCTCTACTTCGCTCTGAGGCTATAAACATACCACCAGTTTTTAGAGAGTTTTGTGTTCTTCATAATTCATCTCTTGATCTACTGTTTGCAGAACAAAGCTGCTTTGCACTGAAACAAAAATGTAGGCAGATATCCTGTTAATGTTCGTAACCACGGCAACTGTCTCCAACAGGAAGTGATCCGGAGCCTGGTGAAGAGATACGTGGCCGCCATGATCCGCAGCGCCAAAACAGACGAAGGGCTGACAGAGGAAAACTTTAAGGTGAGTGGCCGGGAGGAGCTGCTGTTGTCATGGTAACACAGATGTAAATAAACAGAAGGAAGACATTAGAGTCCTGATGCTGTGCAGAGCCTCTGCTGCTCAAACACCAGGGCCACCGTGGTTTATTCCTGTTGTATAAACACCGCCGGTTTTATTGATGCTAGAAACAGAGCTGCTTTTTATTGCTGCTGAGGTTTATTAAGAGACCTCTGAAGTTCTTTTCCTGCCCCAAACCAGTCAAGGGTTTTTATGTTTTACCTACATTTTTCTGAGCTGTGAATTATTCTGAGCCGATCAGGTTTGCCATGATGCCCTTGGAGCCCAGCTTTGACGTGAAAGTTCCTCTGAGCTTTTCAAAAACATCATCAGGTGCACATCGAGCTGAGTCACCGTTCTCTCCTGGAATGCATGTATCCACGTGTGTGTGTGATTTTTTTTTTCTGAGGAATAAAAACTACATGTGGAATTTGGATCCCGTGTGTCAAAAGGAAAAGAAAAAAGCACCTGAAGATGCAGTGAGCTGATTTCTGTGGTTTAAATGTGATTTTGTGCTTTTCTAGCAGAGAGAAAACAGAAGGAAGCTAGAAAACAGAGTGTTTGCAGGTATTTATGTAAATGATCTGTTAGAGCTACAGGCTAAATTAGATTTGTGAGGGATTTAAAGGGAAATGGAAATCAGTTGTGTTGATCCCAGGTGGTTTCAGCGCTGAGTAATCAAATAAAATGCTGAGTTTCTCTGTAGAAGTCTGGTTTCTGTTTAAGGTAGGATGGAAGTGAACGCTAACAGGGTCAAGTTTTGTTAGGGTTTGTTTGATTTGAAGTGTTTTAGTTTTAAATATCGAGTTATGTTTCTATATGTTTACAGTAAATGTGTTATTTTATTTAAGACCTGGTGTTCATTGAATGAGTGCAAACATCCTTCTGCTTTGAATAGCAGCAGTATTTAATTAAATTCATCCTGGGTTGAAACAATGCAGCAAGATCTTTGTTCCTGTGAATGAATAAAGAGATTTTTGCTCAATAGCTACTAAATCGACTGTGTTTTAGCCAGATTTCTGTTGCTAATGTCAATAAGATGTGGTGGCCATCTTGAATGGGGTTGAGTCCACATGCTCATCAGTTGTAGATGTATAGTTAAACCACAGACGTGAACTGGCGCTGCCTATTGGAGCTGCCGTAGTGACCGGCCGCCATCTTAGATGGGTCTCCATTCACCCCCAGTGCATTCATTTCTACTGAGGAAGGCGCTTACCCAACTGAAAAACTAATTTCACAAAATCAGACACATGGTATGGCATGATAATTTAAATATAAACATAAACAAAATACATTAAAATATAAAATCCCATCAGGTAGGCTAGAAAAGTCAATAGTAATTCCACGTGATCTGTTTTCAATAGAATGTCGGTTGTTGCAACCGTAGGCTGTAGAAAAACGGGCACAGTTGCTCACTCTGCATTGACTTTGGAGAGTGAGGAGACCCATCCAATATGGCGGCAACGCTGTTACGCTCTCCAGCGCCCAATGGGGCGTCTACGTATTCATGTCTATGAGTTAAACATCCAACTACGACTTTTTTGTGGTCGATGAGATTTTTGACCAAAAACCAGGAAAGGGTCTTTAATGTTGAACAATTTAGTGCTTCAAATAAACGTTAGCTCGAGTTTTATCCATTTTTGGGTTTGCTGAGGTCAACCAACTCTGGCAGCCATCTTGAATTGGGTTAACTCCAAATGGTAATCAAACGTGACACCTTTACAGAGTGTCTACATGTATATTTGCATAGATTCTGGTAAATTAAAGTAACAAGACAGTTTTGATCAAGGTCTGAAGTTAGGCATGTTACACACGGCAAGATAATCATGCCGAATTTTGAACCGCTCTTCCCATCCCAACAATCTTACGCACGCCTGATTACCGTAAAGGCTCTAAGATAATCTTATCAGATATTCCTGCCGTGTGTGGTGTGTTAGGAGCACTCCGGTCCACTCTGAAGCACACTGGGACCGCTCGGATCATAAATATGAGCTTTCAAACATGTTGGTCTGATTTCCAGGCACAAACAAATGTGCTGCTTGATGAATGTGATGTGTAACCAATCGTGTAGCCGGCTCTTATCAGTAAACTCCTCCTTTGTTTAAATCAAAGTCACATTTGATCTCACAAGATTTCCCATCTGAGGGAGCGTGTCGTATTTGCCAAGTTGCTGTACACCACACAATGTGGGACCAAAGCTGGTCTACCTGAAAGGTGTTTTGCCCGTTTTCCTGAAGGTGTGGGAGGTTGTGATCAGATCTGAGGCTGCTCTGTAGGTGTTGGATGTTTCTTCCCTATATGAACAGAATTCATCAGTTTTCCATGACCGTCATCAGAAGTACGTAGATGAATCAGTTTTACTGAAGTGAGTATTTCCCCTGAGTGACCCACTCTCTCTACTAACTCATATCCTCAGGTGCTCCATACATTCACTCTTTTTGTCTCTCTCTGCTCCTCCTCCTCTTCACCTCCACTAACTGATGCTTCACCTCCCCTCTCTCCGGCTGCCACCAGCCTCATCTCTCCTACTTACCCTCCTCACCCTCTTCTTTCCAACTCGGGTTTCTCACTCACGGTTAAGGCATCAGAAATAAAGTGGACCCTGTTGAAAAGCCTGTTCTGTTGAACACACATCAGCTGATGCTGGGTTTCTGTCTCCCTGCAGGAGCTGAAGCAGGACATTTCCAGCTTCCGCTACGAGGTGCTGGATCTCCTCGGTAACCGGCGTCCCCCGCGGCGGCACTACTCCTCCTCCAGCGAGACGACAAAAGATGATGCGGCCGCAGCGTCAGAGGACGACAGCGAATCGGGGGATGGCGGAGGAGGAGGGGGAGGGGTTGGAGGAGTCGGAGTCCAGAAGTCGAAGAGCGTCACCTTCTCCAACCCGGTGGAGGAAGACAGAAGATCAGGGCCGACACTCGGCGTGTCGGCGCTGGTGCGATCCATATCAGGAATGACGCGGATAGACAGAGGGCAGGAGGGGCAGCTGGAGGAGAACGTGGGGTGGGGGGAAGAGGAGGAGGAAGAGGAGGGGAAACCAAAGAGCAACGGCCTGAAGACGGCAGTCATCCCTCCGTCCTCCACCACTGTCCTCCCCTCTCCATCGTCATCTTTCTCCTCCACGTTCTCCTCTTCGCTCGCTCGTACGAAAAACCGCCTGCAGCGCCTCTCCTCTCCGAGTTCAAAAACGGACTCCTTCAAACGCCTCTCCTACCTGTTCTCCCGCTCCAAACGCAAAGCCCCGCCCACACCGCTCCCCCTCCAGTCCCCGTCCTCCTACACCATCTCTGACGGATTGCTCCGCCCCCTGGGGAGCCACAGCCACTCCGACTTTGGACTCAGTGACGTCACCAGAAGCGACACTCACCTGAACGAGGTGGGCCGTCTGGTGGACAACCCGTCGTTCTCTCCGCTGAGGACGAACGGGCGGGACTCACTCCTGGCGCTGCCCCTCCCACCCCCGTGTCCCTGCCAATCCCTGCACTGTGCTTCCAACATGTCTGAGTCCAGCTCGCGCCTCCTGGACTCCAGCGAGGACGTTTTCCAGAGCGAAGGCACGGAAGGGGCGGGTGAGGGCGGTGTGGACAGTAGAGGAGGAGGAGGTAGAGGGGGGGTGATGATGATGGGCGGGTGGGTGGGACCATGTGAGGATGTCATAGAGGACAGCTGTGAAGTCATAGAGGACTCGGTCACCACGCAGCTATAGGAGAGAGAGGAAACAGTTTTTATTCCTTTATTTTTCCTGAAATGGTGGAAAACAAACACAGATGGAGCGATACAGAGAGAGAGAGGAGCACCGATTCCACTAAAGGTCATCTCAGTAGGATGGATTTGGGGATTTTCCTCAGCATTCCTAGGAAAGAAGCTGATTTTAACACCTGTGAGGGCAGAATGGATCCTGATGTGACAGATGTTTATGGAGACAGTTTGACTCCTTGCTTGGATTTTTCAGACCACATGGAATCGATGTTTGTCTGCTTCTTTTTTTTAACTACTCAAGGGCTTGTTCAGGTTGGTCTGTGGGATTCGTCTCTGTAGCGCAACAAGGCCGACTTTTAGGTTCCATTTGGACTCGATAAACATGGACGGAAAATATTCCTGTTGATCCGTGGTAAAAAAAAAAAAAAAACTGGATCTCAAACAAAGGGGGATAAAAACAAAAAGCAAAGGAAACCAAGAAAAGAAAACACAAATTCCATTTCTAACTTATTCAATAGAAAGAACTCAGGTGTCAACAAAAAATCACAGTTTCACTTTCAAAATTATATATATACAAAAACTCAAAATAGGTGTAAAAATCCTCTTTTTTTGCGTTACACTTCTAATTTATGTAGTGCAGAAGTGTAATGCAAAAAAAATGGATGTCTACGCCTATTTTGAATTTTATTCAATTACGTATACAAATACTTTCCCCCCTCAACAAATACTGGCTGCTTTGCACACCCCTAGTATATATCCTATATATATATATATATATACACTGCTCTCAAAAATGAAAGGAACACTTTAAAGAAACACATTAGATACATCAGATCTCAATATGAAGTTGGATATCTATACAAATAACGACAGGGCATTTTCTTAGGAACAAAAGGATGCCAAGTCTTTTAATGGAAATAAAAGTTTTCAGCCTACAGAGGGCTCAATTGTGTAGACACTCTAAAATCAGAGTGAAATGAAGATGTGGCAGGCTAGTCCATTATTTCAAAAACTTAATTTCTGCAACTCAAAATGCTTTTCAGTATCTTGTGTGGCCCCCACGAGCTTGTGTGCATGCTTGACAACATCGGGGCATGCTCCTAATGAGACAACGGATGGTGTCTTGTGGCATTTCCTCCCAGTGTGTGAGGGCATCCCTGAGCTCTTGTACAGTCTGAGGAGCAACCTGGCGCCGCCTAATAGACCGAAACATAATGTCCCACAGATGTTCTATTGGGTTTAAGTCAGGGGATCGTGAAGGCCATTCAATTGTTTAAATTCCTTCATCCTCCAGGTACTGCCTGCATACTCTTGCCACATGAGGCTGGGCATTGTCGGGCATTAGGAGAAAACCAGGACCTACTGCATCAGCGTAGGGTCTGACAAAGGGTTCAAGGATTTCATCTGGATACCTTATGGCAGTCAGAGCACCATTTCCTAGGCAGTAGAGGTCTGTGCGTCCCTCCATGGATATGCCTCCCCAGACCATCACTGACCCACCACCAAACCTGTCATGTTGAACGACGTTGCAGGCAGCATAACGTTCTCCTTGTCTTCTCCAGACTCTTTCACGTCTATCACAGGTGCTCAGGGTGAACCTGCTCTCGTCTGTAAAAAGTACAGGGCGCCAGTGGCGGACTTGCCAATTCTGGTGTTCTTGAGCAAATGCCAGTCGAGTTCTACGGTGCTGGGCAGTGAGCACAGGGCCCACTACAGGACGTCGGGCCCTCAGGCCATCTTCATGAAGTCTGTTCCTGATTGTTTGGGTAGAGACATTCACACCAGTGGCCCTCTGGAGGTCATTCTGTAGGGCACGAGCAGTGCTCAGCCTGTTCCGCCTTGCACAAAGGAGCAGGTATCGGTCCTGCTGATGGGTTGTGGACCTTCTACGGCCCTGTCCAGCTCTCCGAGAATAACCGCCAGTCTCCTGAAATCTCCTCCATGTTCTGGAGATTGTGCTGGGAGACACATTAAACCTTCTTGCTGCAGCACGTGTGGATGTGCCATCCTGGAGATGTTGGACAACCTGTGCAACTTCTGTAGGGTTAAGGAATCGCCTCATGCTGCCAGTAGAGATAATTACTCAAGCCAAAACTAGCATGAGTGGAAAACCAGCCAAAAAAGATCAAGAGGGAGAAACTTGAAATGACCTCCACATGTTAAACCAGTCCTGTTTTGAGGGTTTTGTCATTGTTGCCACTTTAGTGCACCTGTCGTTAAGTCCATGAACACCAATACAGCTGAAAGTGATTAACAATGCCCTCAGCTGCTTAATCAACCAGAAAATTATCAGACAGGTTTAATTGATTTCATGCCAGGCCCAGTAAAAAAAGTGTTCCTTTCATTTTTGTGAGCAGTGTGTGTATATATATATATATATATATATATATATATATATATATATATATATATATATATATATATATGTATACATGTATATATATACGTATATATACATATATATATACACATGTATATATATATACATATATATATATATATATATGTATATATATATAGTTATTTTAGCCTGTTTGACACATTTTGAGCCAAGTATTTGGAATGTCTTTGCATGTTTTTACCAGAATGTGACATTGAAAGCATACTTGATTATGTTCCCTTTCCCTGAGAGAGTAATAAGCATCTTTAAGATGACCCTGCCTTGGTTTGGGATAATTTATCATCACTTTACCCTCCTAAATGTCTCATTTGACCTCAAATTGAATAATTTTATACTTCAGGTGTATTTTTATAACGGAGAAACGGTTTTTAAGCTGCTGACTCAGTCAAGCCAAACTGTCCTCATAAACATGTTCCTCAGACGATTAAGGACACCAAAGGACAACATTTCAACAGTTACCACCTTTCTTCCCCCGGAGAAGCTGGAAGGAGCATGATCACACTGGAATTACAATAAGCTCCCGATGCTCTCTTTCCAGCTAACTGAACACTGAATCAGTTATGGAATAAAATGGATTTAAATCTCCTGCAAACCTCTTGGATTTGAACAAAACGACCCTTTTTACCCACTGGAATATTCTCAATGAAAGAACTTTTCATCTGAAAGTGGATTATCCTCCTCTTTACCTCTGGATTGACGGATTTAACTCCAAACGGGATGAAAGGGAACAGCATGGAATCACTGCTCTGCTGTCAATAGCCTGCATCCTCTCTCTCTGCATCAGCAAGGGCCAAGGAACTTTATTTTATCCTAATAACAGTTATACTAGTAATAATAATTACGATAATAATAATAATAAGAGACTGCTAATAATAACTCTTCTGGTTTCTACTGACTGTCTTTGCTTCTGTTTGAGTTGCCGACACTACCCTGGCTTCTCCTTCAGCTCTTCCTTAATAAATCCACTTTAACCTGGTGAATGGAGATGGGCGGTGATGAGAAGACGAGAGGATACGAGGGGAAAAGGGTGATGGGCGGGGGTCAGGAGGATCAGGAGGCCGATCGGATGCATGAACGGGAACGAGTTTTCCTTTCTATCAGTCTGGAAATCTGTCTTAAAGGGAAATTTCACCAGAATTTCATCATGAGGTTTTTTTTTCTTCTCCTCTTGAAGTCGCAGCGACTTCAAAAGGTTGGCATGAGCAGAGCTGTTAACTTTTACTCTGGTTAATAATCCACTGTCGGCAATCAAGTAGAGAAATTATGCATGTTTGATCAGAAAACCACCTGTAACACACACACACACACACACACACACTCAGCAGGTGTGATGAGTAGCTGCTGGTCAGATGTTCTGCCCTTTTTCTCGTCTCTTAAAAATCTTCCACTACCTTTTATTTAAATTCTTTCATCTGTTTTGTCTGTTTTTGTTTTTGCATTTGTTGTTTTGGCTCAAAACTCCTCCACACGTCATCACCACCATCCCAAATGTCACATTTATGACCATAAACACTCGATTAATGCCCTGACTGGAACAGCAGAGGTGCCAGACGCTGCTGAACACCCTGAGGTTTGTCTCTTTAGGCTAGGAGGTCACCTCCATGGCCTTCATCCTGCAGGTTTTACACGTTTCCTGCTTTAGCAAGCATGAATCAAATGATTTAGTCACCTTATTATCATGTTGAGTTCTGCAGAAGCCTGTTAATTACTCATCTATCTAAGGGAGGTGTGTTGGAGCGAGGGAACAGGCTTAAAGGAAAGGCAAACAAAATAGATCTGCTCATATTTTGATGAAGAGTTGAAGATCTGGGAAGGATTTTGAGCTCAACACAAACAAAAATAAGCTGCACAGCCTTAAACAAGGACTAAATAACTTCTTTTAACAATACGTTGGTGGCATAAAGATGAATGTTAACAGCCAATTAAAGTCCTGTCGTTCCTAACGGAACATCTAGAACACCGGAGTTTCATCCCACCTTAAGAAACGAGTCATTTAGATTGAAAATATTGTTTATGCGTCAACTTCTGCATCACTGAGATCTTGTGTTGGGAGTGACCTTCAGCTACTCGCATCAGAGTTCTAGTTCAATACCTGAAATACTGAATACTAAGTTGTAGCCATTTTTGAGCTAATTGATAGTTAATAAGCTGTGGCGGCCATCTTGAAAGACTGTTTTGCGATTCATGAGATATTTTACTAACAAACACGTAAACCAGCTCTCCAGACCAGCGTCTCAGGCCCTAACTCTTATTACCTTCAAGAAATAAAGACGTTTTCGACTTTTAATGAATTATCTAAATTTGATTTTGTCTTTAGCTTCAGTTAAACCACATTAATCCAGATGAAGGTGTCTCTGTTGTGTTAAAACTAAACAAAAAACTGACATTTGTTGGATTTTACGCAGCACACACACACACACACGCGCTGCCGGGATCATCTTGGTTGCCGTGACAACCATCTTTTATATCACCACCCTGTAATCTGGGTGAAGTTACACCACAGGGTTTGATTATCAATCTCCAGTCGCCATGACGACCAACTGTTACGGGATGACTGAGCGGCGTTTTAAAGGTGCTCCGGTGTTTTATTTTGAAATGAAAAATGCTGAAAGTTGTTACGCTGCTGCAGCGGCGGATGATCAATCACGCTGATAAACCCGCTTCAGCGGCGTCGCTCTGATCCCGACTGGTTCCTTTCATCCCGCTCCGGGTCGTGTTTGTATCCACAAGATTATTGATCCCCGCAGAGGCCATGATTAGATTCTGTTGAGCCCCTGATTCACGGGAATCGATTTAGACCTAAAACTGCAGCGTTCTGGTTTCACACACAAAGGCTTTTATTGGTTCTTACTTTAAGATTCAGGTCAGAAATATTTATGTTTAAAGGAGAAAAAATCAGAGAAGATTAGTGATGACTTGTCCTCTAAAAGGCTGAGGGAGTGTGTGTTAGCGTCCAGACAGAGACAGGCAGCAGTGAGGGCAGAACAGACAGTTAATCTCATGAATTATTCACACACACACACACATAAATGGAGGCAGCTGCAGCCTCTGGTCAGCTTTAATAACTGTGTGATCTCTGTAACCTGAGTCACGCATCGCTAACACTCCTCTGTAGTCTCACACTGAAACGAGGGACCTGTCCACTGGTCCTCATCTCATCTCGATGCACCAGCATGAGTCTGTTGGCTTTTCTACAGAACATTTGTTCATTGTTCTCAGAAACGCCTGGTTTCCAATGAAGGAACCAACATCATCCCAACTTTCATCTTGTGTTGAGAGATAATTCAGTAGTTATCTGTTTTGGTCAAACTCTAATAAATAGATCTCGTGTGATCTTTTAGTGCTCAGTTAGCTTAAAGACAGAAATGACTGAATAACTCTGAGCCACTATAACACCACATTTCAGCTCAATACCTGTAGACTTGTAGCCATGTTTAATTTCACTAAGGTTGACTAGTGGCGGCCATCTTGAATCCAACATTTAAAGCTGTTATAGCGAATCTACAGAACAAGCTAGGTTTTGAACGCAAACACGCTCACGGGACACTCACCCCTCCCCTCGGGTATCTTCCCTGAGACGTTTCTGCCAGAACCGGAAACTTGCGATGCCGGACGAAACGACACAGCGCTAAACACCAGTCGCCGTTTTCTAGGTCCAAAGGTTTTTTGTTGTCCGTGACTTCAAATGGTGTTTTTCTTTTTGGGACTCAGGTAGTTTGTCCTAAAGTTGAAGTGGTAGCAGCCGGCTGTTTCTCCTCCTCTGATATTATTGAGCGGAGAACCTCTCACACCAGTGGTGTTCTGGTGATGAATACGTGAGTGGAGGACCCAGGGAAGAGCGGCGGTTCAGTGGATGCAATAGTTGCTTTTGGTCTGAAACGTGTTATTGGTGGAGGTTTTTAGACAAATGCAAGAGAACCACTTTATTATTATTATTATTTGTTTATCTGCACAATATATTAATAGCTATACGATGTTAGAATGTTGTTAAGAGGCGTGAAAAAAATGTTTTAAGCTCATTTGTTTTTCAATTTTTCAATTGCAGCTTTAATGGAAAAACAGAATTTATACATATTGACTAGTTCTAATGCTGTGTGGGTGACAGTCAGCTGCTGACACCGAACTTTGAGTCAATATCTGTAAAATGAACGAAGTTGTAGCTATATTTGTGTTTCCTGAAATCTGACGGCTGTGGTAGCTAACCTAAATTAAATCGACTCCATAAGTTAACCAGTTTATATAGTATGGCTTGCCAGGCTACCTCCATGTATTACTTTCTGAAGGTTTCATTAAAACCCGCCCAGTGGTTCAGAAAAGCAACCAAAAAATTCAGAATCAGGTGAAAGCATGATCATCTTTTCAGCAGCCAGGAATAAATCAAATCAGCTGATCTGATCAGATTCAAAACCTGTCAGGTTAAATGTTTTGTGTTTATGTGAATTTCATGTAAACATGAGCTGCTAGGAGTAAATGGCCTGTGTTTGCTATGGTGCATTGTAGGGTTCTACAACCCCCCAAGGTGCTTTACAACACCACCAGTCATTCACCCATTCACACACTGGTGGTGATGAGCTACACACCTGCAGTTCACCTGCAGAAGCGAGGCTGCTGAGCAGACAACCACCAGCAGGTAAGGCAGGTTAAGTGTCTTGCCCAAGGACACAACGACTGCAACAGACTGAGCTCAAACCTGCAACCCTCTTATTACGGGGCGGGCACTTAACTCCTTTGCCACAATCATTTACGTCCAGGAAAGTTAGAAAATGATCTACTTTATTAGTGTCTGGTTGTCTTGTAGCTGTAACACCTTAAGTGGACACCAGAGGGAGCTCCAAAGCTTGTCTGGATCAGATGGATTCCAAATGATGATCAGCAGAAACAGACACGGTGCAGCTTGTTTACTAGAACTATAACAGGTGTTTAGATTAAATGTTTATTCATTATCAGATATGTTTATGAGTAAAATACGTTTATAGTTCTAAAAGTAAACAGACACAAGGATTGATTTATTTTATTATTTATGAAAACAAAACCAGCGAGACAAACCTTTAGCTCAGTCCCTTTAGCTTGTTGTCGGGACGATTTTCAGCCACTGATGTGAGAATGAACCAGAAAACTGTATTTTGATGTGTTATAGAAAATGTAAAGACTCGTGTAATCTTTGGATCAAGGCACAGGAATGGCTGCAGACTTCACACTCCAGATAAAAGAGCATTTTGTCTGATCCAGACTAATCATGCCAGCAGTCTGAAGGCTTCTAACTCTTTATTTCTACTCAGTGTTTTATTGTTTCATTCATTTTGGTAAGGCTGAAGCAGCTCAGCTACTTAGTAAAAGTAAGAACACACACGACTACTTTTAATAAAACTTTCTCACAGTGTTGGAATTCCACTGCGTGCATCAATCAGCCTTTTCTGAAAATCTTCAAGGTCTAGTTGCAAGTTTCTGCAGCATTTTGTCATTTTACCATCGTCACCATCTGCATCATCAAAACCAACAGATCTCACACTTCTGCTCACCGAGTTCCAGCAGCTTTGTAACGTCTGAAACTTCCTTTCATTCTAATTTGTTGATACTGTAATCATAAAAAAACGGACAAAACTTTATCTGTAACTGATCAAAATGTAAAAGATGATCTATTCCATCCCATAATAAGGTTTATTCAGCCAAACACACGCATCAAAATATAAAGTTAGGCTTAACATCATTTTGTTAAAATTGAGATTAAAACTGGCTTAAAAATTAAAAAAGCAACATTCTGACCCATCTACTCATCACACACACACACACACACACACACACACACTCTGCACGGCATCATTCAGGTCCCCTCTCACCTTCTAGGGATTTTTAGCTTTAAGAATAAAACTGTCCTTGTTTTTCTTTGTTTTCATGGATTTCCACATGAATGAATGTATGACTGTGTTATTTTTCTAGAACTGGACGGCTAGCGCACGTTGTTGACTCTTTAATAAAGGCATCCTTAGAAAACTTTCTGTCATCATTTTGTTCTTTTTTTTCCTGTCTGGTATTTTTTTATTTCAGTTTATTTCTATATCACCAAATTACGACAAACGTCATCTCAAGGCACGTCACAAAGTAACCATTCCAATACAGTTCAGTTCATTAAGCCAATCGGTAAAAAGTTTCCTTTATAAGGAACCCAGCAGATTAAAAACTAATGAATAAAATAGATCCTACTAATTCATTCTCAGGGTCACATTTACCTTTTATACTAAATACTAAAATTATTCAGAAGCTGTATTACTAGAAATCTTTCTCCCACAACATGAAATGAGATGTTTTTGGAAGCACATTCTGATTAAAACTAGTGCTGTCATGAGATTACAATTTTTTTGAGATTAATTATAACCTGTAATTAATTAATTAATTAATTAATTAATTAATTAATTAATCTTTTCTAATCTCACCTACTAATGGCTGAGAAAATCCCTCATTTCTATGTATTTTTATTTAAATTCATTACATTATTGTGGCAGACTAAAAGATTATTATATAACAGAAAAACTGGCTTTATAAAGTCATTTTTTGTTTAACAGACTTCTAAACTTTCCTTTTACATCACCAAGGCGGTATCATACTGTGCTCTTTTGTCAGTCTCGAATTATACAGGGTTGCTGAGTGGAACTTTTGCTTAACTCAACGCTGATTGGTTGTAACTCAATAGGAAATGACCAGTGTTAAATGGTAAATGGCCTGTATTTGTATAGCACCTTTTTAGGGTTCTACAACCCCCCAAGGCGCTTCACAACACAATCAGTGATCCATCCATTCACACGCTGGTGGGGATGAGCTACATCGTAGCTACAGCTGCCCTGGGGCGCACTGACAGAGGCGGGGCCTGCCGTACACTCGTGCCACCGGTCCCTCCGGCCACCACCAGCAGGCAAGGCGGGTTAAGTGTCTTGCCCAAGGACACAACGACAGTGACAGACTGAGCAGGTCGCGAATCCATGACCTTTCGATTGCAAGGCGGCCACTTAACTCCTCTGCCACCATCGTGTTGGGCATCTTATGTTAAAAAAGTTATTATAGTTACAAATTACTTTTTCCAAAACATAAGAGTTAGTAACTTAGTTACATTGAGAAAGTAATTAGTTACAGTGGGATGCAAAAGTTTGGGCAACCTTGTTAACCGTCATGATTTTCCTGTATAAATCGTTGGTTGTTACAATAAAAAATTTCAGTCAAATATATCATATAGGAGACACACGATATATGAGAAGTGAAACGAAGCTTATAGGAGTCGGGAGCAGCCGGCCGCCTGCGTCTAGCTGCTGTTTCCGGCCAGGAGACGGGAGAAGTCTGAAACCTCTGCTAGCCTCGCCCAGTCCCACCAACATGTTATATTTCAACCCATCTTTGACCAAGTAGTGTTATGTTAAATGCACAGCATTTTCCCCCATTCAACCAGTGAAATAAAGTACAGAAATATAATTTTACTTACTGATAAAAATGAAGCAGAGACTTCTTGGATGATCTCTTAGTGCAATCAATACCACAGCTTTCCCTCTTTGTCCAAATAATTCCATGATTAACATCCAAACACAAATAGGACACAACTAAAGTTGTAAGTTTTTTTTTAATTAAGTCCTTTGTGGTACACTACATTTGGGACACAAAAAAACATTTGTCTTTGTCCCGATTAAAGCGATTGGACCTGTAGACAGCACAGAATTGATGCATTTTGATGTTC
>SSNS01000793.1:122348-135176 GCA_006937985.1 Aphyosemion australe
AATGGTTTCTCACCTGTGTGAGTTCTCATGTGTGACGTCAAGTGACTACTGTTGTTAAAACGTTTACCACAAGTTTCACATCTAAATGGTTTCTCACCTGTGTGAGTTCTCATGTGTTTAATCAAGTTACCACTTTCTGTAAAATTTCTACCACAAGTTTCACATCTGAATGGTTTCTCACCTGTGTGAGTTCTCATGTCTGACGTCAAGTGACTACTGTTGTTAAAACGTTTACCACAAGTTTCACATCTAAATGGTTTCTCACCTGTGTGAGTTCTCATGTGTTTAATCAAGTTACCACTTTCTGTAAAATTTCTACCACAAGTTAGACATCTAAATGGTTTCTCACCTGTGTGAGTTCTTATGTGACGAGTTAAAACACCTTTGTAACTGAAAGATTTTTCACAGAATTTACATGAAAATGAACGATTGTGTTTTTTTATTTTCTGACTGTCTACACTGTCTCTGTGATCTTTGGTTTGTTGACGTCTTTTATTTTGTGTCAGTTCTTCATTGCTGTTTGGTTCTGAGTTTTCATTCCTGCATCCATCCTGATCTTGGTTCTCAGCTTCAGTAGAACTCTGACACAAGGGTTGGTTCCTGCTTGGTTCTGGTTCACAGCTGTCTGTTTCTTCAGAAGGAGAAGTCACCATGAAGGTAACATTTTCCTGCTTCAGAATGAATGGCCCTTCATGCTGATGGATACAGAGTTCCTGCTGTTCCTCCTTGATCAGTGGAGGTTCTGGTTCCTTCTGGTCCAAACTGGAGGTGGTCTCCTGGTTAGAGAGCTGCTGGTCAGTCAGAACCTCCTCCTTTTCCCAGACATGATGCGGTGGAAGTTCTGGACAGGCGAAGAGACATGAGAAAACATTGATCATTATAAACGCATTGAGACACAGGCATCTGACCTTCACATGCTGTCACGCCACACCTCCAATTTCGCAAACAGAAAAAGCAACCCCCGTGCAAAAACACATAGCAGCAACGCCTTTTCCAGGAAACTTCTGCATGTCTCGTTTTGGTACCCAGAAAGTGCAGATTGTGACTCCAGATATAGTTTTTTCATTTGTGTCTTCTGGACGTCCTGTATCGACGTCCTCAGGACATCCAGATATGTGCTAATTCTGGTCCAAATGAGGTTGTTGTGGACGTGCTTCTTACATCACTCAGAAACGTCACAGTGATGCATTTTCCAGGTCATTTCTACTCTGTCACATCTGTCACATGTGCTTAGTGTGAACCTGCTTTTATCTGTGAAGAGCACAGGGCACCAATGGTGAATTTGCCAATCTTGGTGTTCTCTGGCAGATGCTAAACGTCCTGCACGGTGTTGGGCTGTAAGCACAACCCCCACTTGTAGACGTCGGGCCCTCATACCACCCTCATGGAGTCTGCTTCTGACCATTTGAGCAGACACATGCACATTTGTGGCCCGCTGGAGGTCATTTTACATGGCTCTGGCAGTGCTCCTCGTGTTCCTCCTTGCACAAAGACAGAGGTAGTGGTCCTGCTGCTGGGTTGTTGCCCTCCTACAGCCTCCTCCATAGGTGCGTTTCCTTTATCGGAACTTCGGGGTAAATTTACCGGAAGTTCTCGACGTGCGTTTGTCTCCACTTGACCAGGCCTGCCGAACGGCCGTTTTTCAGAACCTTCCGAGTACCTGATCATGGGTAGGTACTCGTAATGGCCCGATAAAAGACCCGGTGAAAATGCTGGCCGGGAACACTGCCGATTGGTTGTAATTCAGTCAGAAATGATGTCAGCACAGGAGGAAATAGGAAATGCATCTATGTGGCAGGAACCGATATTTAGGAAAACACAAGTTGTTAGAGAGACGAGCGATGGAAGCCATCGCTGCATATAACAACATAGCAAACATAAACGTGCCGACTATTGCTGCTTCCTCCATTGTTGATCTTTCTTTACTGCTTTTCGCGTGTTTTGCTCTGATTGATGACTCACTGCGCAGCGGTCTCGATGTGCTGACGTTTCATCAAATTCCTTACAGGGCTAAATATATATGGATAGGACAGCTTAAGAGGACCGGGGCTTCGGATCTCCCGGTCAATTTCACGCACACAGATTTACCCGGAAGTTCTGATAAAGGAAACGCAACTCATGTCTCCTGATGTGCTGGCCTGTCTCCTGGTAGCGCTTGCATGCTCTAGACACCAGAGTTAATTTTGACAATAAATCTTTATTTAGTTTTAGTCTTAGTCTGACAAAAATTCTTTTTAATTGTAGCCTTATTTTAGTCAACTAAAATTTATGTATTTTTCTTTTGATGCAATAATTTCCAACTTCTGTAAAGGAAATGTTAATTATACCTACTTGAAACTGTTAAGAAATGTAAAATTCATAGTTCACACTTTGGATCAATAAAACTCTATATTTATAATTGTTTCTATAACAAAAAATATTGGAAAATCCTTAAATGTTTGAAATTGTGCCTCTCAATATAAATAAAATAAATCTGTATAATGTGCAGCAATATTGGTAAACATGACAGGAAATGACATCATACCATCAAAATATTAAAAGGTGTTATTCTAATAATAAGAGTAGGTAAATTAAAGGCAAGAATTGTTTTCAGGTGTATTTATTAGTTTTTATTAGACTGATTTATCAAGGTGGGACACCTGAACGTTTCTCCTCATAAAAACACCCCTAGAACACGAACACTGATTATATCGGCCGTAGCAGCGCCACAAAAAGAAAAACAATTAAACAAGATGCGCGGCGCGCTGCTTCGTTCGGTTCGGCTGAAGCTGCACACCATGGCAGCAGTAATCTGCTCCTGACCCTTCCTGCCCCCGCTCGCTTCTACCACCGTAGCACTTTTATAACCAGGGAAACGCCGGATATTTACTCACCAAGCAAATACTTTTCAGATCGTTACATCTAATACTTTTACTCCCAGCCGCGGACATTTTCTCCCTTTAGAGATAACTAACCGGCATAAACATCAATATATGATGTCTGTGGTTACTGGCAGCTTGTTCAAACAGCGGCCAGCTCTGGACACTGATTGGTTCTTTTCTTGTCTAGTCCCGTCTTTTCCATTTTCTGATTGGATTTTCGTTTGTAAATTTTCGTCGTCTCTGTTTCGTCAATGAAAATGTCGGTCAATAGTCATCATAATTTAGTCTATTGGCATGTATGTTTTCGTTTCGTTTTAGTCTGCAAAAATTCATTTGTTACAAAAAAAAAGGAAAAAATTTTATCAACGAAATTAACACTGCACTACGCTGACAGATACAGCAAACCTTCTTGCCACAGCTCGCACTGATGTGCCATCCTGGATGAGCTGCACTACCTGAGCCACTTGTGTGGGTTGTAGACTCCGTCTCATGCTACCACTAGAGTGAAAGCACCGCCAGCATTCAAAAGTGACGAAAACATCAGCCAGAAAGCAGAGGAACTGAGAAGTGGTCTGTGGTCACCATCTGCAAAACCAATCCCTTATTGGGGATGTCCTGCTATAATTTCCACCAGTTGTCTATTCTATTTGCACAACAGCAGGTGAAATTGATTGTCGATAAGTGTTGCTTCCTAAGTGGACAGTTTGATTTCACAGAAGTGTGATTGACTTGGAGTTACATTGTGTTGTTTAAGTGTTCCCTTTTTTTTTTGAGCAGTGTATATATACACACATATACACATATACATATACACATACTCACATATATATAAACTAGCCTCCATAGGTTTTCTATTGGATTAAGGTCCAGAGACTGACTAGGCCACTCCATGACCTTAATGTGCTTCTTCTTGAGCCACTCCTTTGTTGCCCTTGTTGTATGCTTTGGGTCATTGTCGTGCTGGAACACCCATCCACGACTCATTTTCAATTTCCTGGCAGGGGGAAGGAGATTGTCGCTCAGGATTTAACGATACATGGCTCCGTCCATTTTCCCGTTGATGCGGTGAAGTTGCCCTGTGCCCTTAGCAGAAAAACACCCCCAAAGCAAAATGTTTCCACCTCCATGCTTGACAGTGGGTACGGTGTTTTGGGGGTTATAGGCAACATTTTTCTTCCTCCAAACATGGTGAGTTGAGTTTATGCCAAAGAGCTAAAATTTGGTCTTATCTGACCACAGCACCTTCTCCCAGTCACTCTCTGAATCATTCAGACGGGCCTGCACATGTGTGGCTGCCCAGGTTCCCCCAGCTTCCATGCAAGGCTGGAGTCATGCTTGTCGCCTGAGGAGCTCTGAGGGAGACCACAGAAACACCGCAGCTCTTTGAGTTGATGCTGCTTCACTTTTGAGATGCTCAACAGCATTTTTCTTGCTAAAAGTGCCCAAAAACCTCCCTTAGCTTCGGGTTAGCTTTGGTTTGCCCAGGTAATTTGTAATGGAGACCCATCTAAGATGGCGGCCGGCCACTTTGGCAGCGCCCGTCCACGGGGCATCTACGTATTTATGTCTGTGATCCCTGATCTCTGGAGAACACAGCTGCACAATGAGAATATCTGAAAGTATGTCAGGGCTTATATTGGACCTCCAGTCAGTCCTATGACAAATGAGTTGTTACGGTTCTTCTCTTTAGCGTACTGGCAGCAAACGGTGCAGCTCATTTGTGCAGATTCTGGTTCATAATGTAGCCAGTGTCTTACGAGATCTCCAGTTCACCACTTTTCATTAAATCTTCTAGTTGCCACTGGTCCTGGTGGTTTTTCTTCCAGTTCGACGACTTTTCTTTTTGCTGGCTGACTCTAGTTAAAAACCTCCACATTTCACCGCTAGTTTTAACACAAAGCTAACCGCTACTTTGATAAACAGTGAATGGGATAGATGGAAATGACGTAGGGTGCGGCGCTCACGTTTCGCATTCCCGTGTACGCTGCATGGAGGCGGGAGAGGAGCGTCACAGAAATCCATCGAAGAGGACTGATAAACATAGCTAATTTGGTACAAACATTTACTTGCGATGTGGCGGATGGCGCTCCAAATTTTACTCGCCAAATGGAGCAATTTACTCGCATTTGGCGAGTGTTAATTTCGGACCCTGGGTGGGAACCACCTATCTGGCTTCAAAACGCCCTCCAGACAGAAATGGGTGGGGGTGGTCCAGGATTATTATACATCTATGAAAAAAACAATATAAATCTGGCCATGTGGTAAATAGCAGCTATGCTGGGGGAGAAGAGATTCTGTGGTGATGTCCTGCGACATCTGATCTAAGCGTTTTTAATTATGAATTTTTACAAGCTAATAAATCTTAAATTAGGTGACAGACATAGTTGAAATATTACTTTTAATTTAAACTGAAGTACAACATATGACTGATTCAGGGCGTAAGGCAAAGCAGATTAGAAAATAGCTTTTATAGCCCCGTTCAGGGACCCGAGTCGACTGGAAGGGGAGGAGACTCAGGCTCCCTATATGCCTAAAACATGTCATTTTAAAAATGTCCATTATTGTGATGTCACAGAGTAAAGACAATGAGCTGAAGACATTGTTGCTGCAGAGCCTCAGAGAGTCACCTCACACACCAGAACCCCGAGCTAACGCTGCTAGCAAACAACAAGCTAACGCTGCTAACAGCTTCCGGTTCCGTTACAACTTTTTGGTGGCTGGCGACCAGCGTAAAGGTGCACTACCGCCACCTACTGGACTGGAGGCTGGAACAGAATGAACAACAAACACTGGCCATGGCCGTTTCTCATTACTAAAGGACGCTAGAACATTCTTGTGTACTTGACAAGTATGTTCTTAGCAAGGACACCAGAAAGTCCATTCTACTGACTGGATTACTCTAGATTGCTCCTCGTCTCTCCATCGGCATCAGCAGGGGGTAGACCGCGACAACTTAAAGAGGACCTAGAATGCAGTTAATCAACCATCTAAAACAGCTTTGAGCCTCTAAAAAGCATAAGAAATTTTCTCTTGGCTTTCATCTGTCCCAGGAGCCCTGATACAGGCCATTCTAAAACCCCTAAACCAGCCTTGCTGTGAAAAGAGCTGTTTGCCCCTCCCGCTTGGTCAGGACATGAATATGATAATGAGCTGCTTGCTGATTGTTTGGTTTGGTGTTAAGGAAGGCTTTCTCAGAACAGAAGTTTTTCTCTCACCTTTTTCAAGGTCACACACAGCTTTGAATTTCTGTCATGGTACTTTTGACCACCCAATCTGTCTTTATTCAACAGCAATAAGGAAAATGTTGGTTTACGTTCTAGGTCCTCTTTAAGCCTAATTTATGCTTCTCCATTAGCTCCCTGAGGGCGAGGCGCACATGCATTGATGGCGACATTTTGCCCTCAGACTTCTCAGTGAACCACACCTTTAAATCAATCGTAAATTGCACAGCACTTTTCTGCTATTTTTTTCCCATTTCCCAAACACATTTATTGAGGAAATTATCCACTGTGAATTTTCACATGACAAGTAAGAGAAAATGTTTGGCTGAATCTCGCTTTACAGACTAAACATAGAAAAGACTTCTCACCTGTGTTGAGTTTTCACGTGACTAGTCAAGTTACCTCTTAGAGAGAAACTTTTACCACAGGTTTTACATAGGTATGGTTTCTCACCTGTTTGAGTTTTCATGTGTCTTAGAAAAACATTTACCACAAAATTTTCAAGAGTGTGGCTTCTGACGTGTGTGCGTCATCATGTGATAAGTCAGACTACGTTTGTGAGAGAAACATTTCCCACAAGTAATACATGTATATGGTTTCTCACCTGTGTGAGTTCTCATATGTGTTGTCAAGCTACCTTTGTAAGAGAAACATTTATAACACGTTTCACATCTAAATGGCGTCTGACCTGTATGAATTATCATGTGTTTTTTCAAGCTACCTCTGGTAGTAGAATATTTACCACAAGTATTACATTTACATGGTTTCTCACCTGCGTGAGTTTTTTTGTGCCAAGTTACATCATACTTGTAACGGAAAGATTTCCCACAGAATTCACATGAAAATGGTCCCTCAACTTTGTGAGCCCTCATGTGTCTTTTTATTTTCAGACCGTCTACACTGTCTCTGTGACTTTTGGTTTGTTGACATCTTTTATTTTGTGTCAGTTCTTCATTGATCTTTAATTCTGAGTTTTCATTCCTGCATCCATCCTGATCTTGGTTCTCAGCTTCAGTAGAACTCTGACACAAGGGTTGGTTCTTGTTTGGTTCTGGTTCACAGCTGTCTGTTTCTTCTGAAGGAGAAGTCACCATGAAGGTAACATTTTCCTGTTTCAGAATGAACTGCCCTTCATGCTGATGGATACAGAATTCCAGATGTTCCTCTTTGATCAGTGGAGGTTCTGGTTCCTTCTGGTCCAAACTGGAGGTGGTCTCCTGGTTAGAGAGCTGCTGGTCAGTCAGAACTACCTCCTTTTCCCAGACATGATGCTGTGGAAGTTCTGGACAGGCTAAAAGACAAAAGAAAACATTGATTAATATAAAAGTTAGGGCCATCAATTGACAAAACATTTGAATCATAATCAGTCACGTTAGTTTCATAGTTAACTCACGATTAACAGCAAATTCCATAAAAATTATAATGTACCACAGCATGACATTTTTCATGTTTCTAATGCTTTTAGGTTACAGCAGCAGACAATTATACCTCCTTTATGCAAATGAGGAACCCTGTTGTTATCATTTGGCTCAAATATGTGAGAGAAAACTACGCCATAAAACGAGACATCATTTGATTGGCTATTTTTATGTGTTTTGTCAACACGGTTTCCCTCCCTACGCATCATAAATGATGCTTGGTCAAACTCCCTCTGTGTCACATACCAAAACGTCATGTAGAAAAGGGCTGTGTTAAGTTATATAGTTTATTTGTTAGAGACAGTTTAAGAATGTTTGCAGTTTGTTTATTATATGTTGGCCTAAAGTGGCACTGTAGTTCGATACGGCAGCAAGATGGTGACACATGCTAGTTTCACCTCTGGAAGTAGTTTCACCGCAGCAGTAACACTCAGTGGAGATTGAAGTTCGGCTTTGTCTAAAATAAGCCCGTGAGCTGCTACAGAGACATTTCCAGGAGTGTCCATGCATCTATAAAGAGTGAGCATTATATTGGCACTTTGGGGTGGCGAATGTTTAGTTACAATGTACGGCCGAAGGTTAGCTAAATAACTTGGATGGATGTGTAGGCTACTAACCTACATGATGTGTGGGAAATATTCCGGTCATACAGTATAAATATGATTAAGTGTTTATTCATTTCTGGTTCATGCAGATTTGTACCTAATATTTAAGTTAAGTTCTGGCACAATGTATCAGTAATGAATGAGGACTTACTCGATATGTCAAGTTCAACAGGGCTCTACATGGCCAAGCTCCTCCTTATGTTACTGAACTGTTAAAGCCTTATGCTCCAACCCGAGCCCTCAGGTCCACNAGAACGTGGCTCCGGCGCTGCCGCCATGTTGCTTGGGTTCGCGGCCGCAGCGCTGACGTCATCGTCTACTCCCGCTCTGTGATTGGCCCACAATATAGAGCGCTGTGATTGGCCCAACCAAAACTATAGCGAGTTGTGATTGGATAGACAAAGCAATGGTCTGGGCTGCGAGGGTTCCAATGAAGCGTGCCTAGACCAAACTCTGCAAAGCAAGAATTTGGTCTAGTTCACTAGGCTACTGGGGGACTCCTATGAGCTGAAACCCGGTTGGGCAGCGTGAGTCATGACTCATGAGCTGAGCCAGGTTAGCGGTACTGCGAGGCTCCACTCCAATGAGTGACTCGTTTGACCTGAAACCCGTGAGGGAGGGGGTGAGTGACTCTGAGTGAGGCCCGCTACGGAGGAACTGAATGATTCGTTCATGCTACGATTTAGCACCGGACATTTTAAGCTAGCTTTCAGGAAGGGAGGGGGTGAGTCGTGAGTGATTCGAACATGCTGTTAGCAGAGCGATGCTACTGGGAACTAATGAGCTTCCAGGCCAGAGCAGGTAAGAAAATGCTTTTATTAAGAAACTGGCTGTTATTTTTATCCACAATTTTAATGATAAGCTAGAAATATCTCTACTAATGAAATTAGTTTGCTAACCAGTAACAGGGACGAGTCAGTAAATGAGTCAGTTGGGATTGTGACTCGTGATTCGTGAGTCAGTAAAGTGATTCTCGAGTATTAACGATTCGTTCATGACTCGCACATCACTAAAGTATAGTATGCGTAGGTTGCAGGTTGCCTATAATGATGCGCTCTGCGTTTGATACTGAGGACACCTAGATGGACGAGTGCAAGTGAGACTTTTGTAAATGCGAGGGTGAGCACCCTACAAGCAGCCTTAAGAAATTTTATTCATAAATTTATTTGTAGGCTGAACAATTCTAAAAATGTGATTGTTTTAAATCTAACCAATACCCATGTCAGTGCAATACGCAACCAGTCAAAGATATGGAAACACTGGTATGACAGTCTTTTTCTTTTCTAGATTAGGGAGTTACAATCATTTATACTTTATTTTCACACAATTGCTATTGTTGTCTCTTGTTTTTGTTTTTCATGATTATTTGTCTCTTGTGCTTTAGCGTGTCATATTGTGCTCATTTCATGTTATCGGTACAATGTCTTTCTACTTCTGTGAATTGGACTAAAAGTTCGGAATAAAGAATAGTATGTTATAGTAAGGATCCTAAATTGAATTCTAAAGTTAATGGGTAACCAGTGCAGAGACATCAGAATAGGAGTGATGTGAGCTCTTCTGTTTGCTCCAGTTAGGAGCCTCGCTGCAGAATTCTGGACCAACTGAAGGCGGTCAAGGGCTTTTTTGTTAAAACATGTGAAAAGTGTGTTACAGTAATCTAGACGGGAGGAGATAAAGGCATGGAGAACCATTTCAAGCTCATGTTTTGACACCAACCTTCGTAGTTTGGAGATATTTCTCAAGTGATAAAAACAGTTTCTGACCAGTGTTTTTGAGTGGCCTTCAAGAGACATTGATTGGTCAAAGACAACACCCAAATTTCTCATATTTGACTTGACAGCAGAAGCTAAATGACCAAGTTGTTGACTAATCAGAGGAGCCATGCTCTCAGGGGCAATGATCAGACATTCAGTCTTTTCAGAGTTTAACTGAAGGAAGTTATCTTCTAGCCAGCTAGTGATTGCTGATAGGCACTCTAGTAGTTCAGCCAGTTTATAGAACTCAGAATCCTTAAAGGAGCAGTACAGCTGAATGTCATCTGCATATAGGTGATAAGAGACATTTTGAAAAGCATCAATTATCTGTCCAAGAGGGTTTATATATAATAAAAACAGGAGCGGACCTAAAACAGAGCCTTGGGGTACCCCACAGAACAGGTTTGTGGAATCTGACATGATTTGGTTTATACAGACACTGAAACTTCTGTTAGAAAGGTACGATCTGAACCAGTCTAGAACAGTTCCAGAGATTCCCAACGAGTCATGAAGTCTGTTAATTAAGGTGCTTTGATCAACTGTGTCAAAGGCTGCAGAAAGATCCAACAATACTAAGACTGTAAATTTCCCATTGTCTGCAGCCATCATGATGTCACTGGAAACTTTAAGCAAAGCTGTTTCTGTTGAATGATTTTTACGAAAACCAGATTGGAATTGATCAAAGTTGTTTNTACGGCAGCAAGATGGTGACACATGCTAGTTTCACCTCTGGAAGTAGTTTCACCGCAGCAGTAACACTCAGTGGAGATTGAAGTTCGGCTTTGTCTAAAATAAGCCCGTGAGCTGCTACAGAGACATTTCCAGGAGTGTCCATGCATCTATAAAGAGTGAGCATTATATTGGCACTTTGGGGTGGCGAATGTTTAGTTACAATGTACGGCCGAAGGTTAGCTAAATAACTTGGATGGATGTGTAGGCTACTAACCTACATGATGTGTGGGAAATATTCCGGTCATACAGTATAAATATGATTAAGTGTTTATTCATTTCTGGTTCATGCAGATTTGTACCTAATATTTAAGTTAAGTTCTGGCACAATGTATCAGTAATGAATGAGGACTTACTCGATATGTCAAGTTCAACAGGGCTCTACATGGCCAAGCTCCTCCTTATGTTACTGAACTGTTAAAGCCTTATGCTCCAACCCGAGCCCTCAGGTCCACAAACCAGAACCTCCTAGAAGTTCCAAAGACCAGATATAAAAGTCGAGGCGATCGCTCTTTCCAGGCTGTTGCACCCCGACTTTGGAATGAACTTCCTTTATCCCTACGTGTTACTGACAGTCTGGACACCTTTAGAAAGCAGCTGAAGACCCTTTTGTTTAAAGCTGCTTTTACTTAAATCTTTTATGTTTTTGTTTTTTTTCTAACTTGTATTTATGATCATCTTTCATTTGTTTTATCATTTTTTATAATTTTATGACTTTCTGTTTTCTGATTTTAATTAATTTTATGATATTCTGTTGTTTTGTTTTAAGATAATTTTATGATGACTTTATCTTTTGTTTTGTTGATCTTTGTGAAGCACTTTGTGATTCTTTTTCTGTGATAAGTGCTATACAAATAAAATTTACTTACTTACTTACTTACACATCCTGGTCTATTGGTATGGTCAGCAAATGTTACAGGTAAAATGGAGTAACAGTATCTCAGAGCCATTTAAGGTCACTGATGAAGTCAGACAAGGAGGCATTCTATCTCCTCTTCTTTTTAACCTGTACATGGATGATTTATCAGTGAGGTTAAAAGCCCGCAGGACTGGCTGTGCAGATGACTTAGTGGTTCCAAGTCCGAGCACCGCTGGCCTACAGCAGTTACTAGATATCTGCTCTGACTATGGAGTAGAACACAACATTGTGTATAATGCAGCTAAAAGTGTGGTTATGATTTGCTGGGCCAAGGAGGACAAGCAAATTAAGTTTCCAGATTCTTATCTGTCACACTCTGTGATTAGTGTCACCAAGAATGTAAACTATCTTGGTCATATTATCACAGAGGACATGAGAGATGATGATGACATGTATAGGCAGTGCCGTATGTTATATGCTCAGGGAAATACACTCGCTCGTAAGTTTGAGTCTTATTCTGATAAAGCAAAGATAACCTTGTTTAAGGCTTATTGTACACGGCCCACCTATGGACTAACTATAAGAAGTATAGTAGTGATGGTAAACTCGATTCTTTTTACTGAATCGAGTTTGAATGAGTCACTCACCAAAATGAATCAGGTTTTCGAGTCATTTGAGTCACTGAGTCAGTTGCCCAGAGTGCAAAATAAAATCTACATTTTCACTCAAACTTAATTTGCTCCTCTTTCTATGTAAATCCTACTGCTAAGATGAGTGATTGAAAAAAAACTATCAATTTTATACACTGAAATTCATTTTTTTAAAATAGTGGTGGAACTGAAATATTATATTTGCAAAAAGAAAAAGGTGTAGACTGAATATGGCGTCAGTCACACTATCAAAGTTCAGCTTCCACTGGGGGGACTCCAATGAGCTGAAACCCAGGTGGGAGTAGTGATCCCTACCGCGAGCTGCGTGAGTCATGACTCATGAGCTGAGCAAGGATAGGGGTTAGTGATTCGTATGTAATTACACAAGTTTCCACTGGGGGACTCATACGAGCTGAAACTCGGTTGGGAGTAGTTGTGAGTGACCCTACCGCGAGCTACGTGAGTCATGACTCATGAGCTGAGCAAGGATAGGGGTTAGTGATTCGTATGTAATTACACGAGCTTCCACTGGGGGACTAGCCTGGCAAGCCATCCTATATATGTGAATATATAGTCTGGCCACGAACCATTGACGGCTCTCAGTCGTGAGGCGGGATCTACGGTTGTCTTTCAAAATGTCAGCACGCAATTGGATAGCGCTAGGACCAATCAGAGTAACGAACAACGTGACGTAATCACAGTGATGGAAAAGCGGGACCCACTAATGGCGT
>SSNS01000793.1:135914-147338 GCA_006937985.1 Aphyosemion australe
TGAATTTCCAGAAAAGTAATCAGTTGATCGGCCACAACTTTTGGACACAAGATTTTGGAGATAAAGGGCAATTTAGAAATGGGTCTGTAAAACTGCTTTTACTTAAATCTTTTATGTTTTATTCGTTTTTTCTAACTTGTATTTATAATCATCTTTCATTTGTTTTATCATTTTTATAATTTTATGACTTTCTGTTTTCTGATTTTTAATGATTTTATGATGTTTTGTTTTAAGATCATTTTATGATGACTATCTTTTGTTTTGTTGATCTTTGTGAAGCACTTTGTGATTCTTTTTCTGTGATAAGTGCTATACAAATAAAATTTACTTACTTACGTACTACTTCACCATATGCTAACCTTCAACGCTTTACACCTGCTATGGACTCGGTTGGCCAGAAGCAGCATAACCAAAGTGGGTGAGCAGAGCAACTGACACTTGGAGGATATCCATATGAGGACTCGATGGAGCCATGGGGTTATCCTAACCCAACCCCAACCAAGAACTGCCGAGGTCGCATGCTTTCTGCTCGACAAGTAACATTTAGCGTAATGTTTTTTTTAAGTAGTGACAGTTACAGTGATATGGTGTAAAACTACCCTGAAATTAGTCATGTTTTGTAACTGAGGTAATTCAGTCCAACAATGCTGTTTATGAATTTAAAAACTAAAATTAAAAACAAATGGTGCTACGACAGTCCCAGGGATTTTTGGCCTTTATGGCCATTTCTTGGTAAGGTCGTCATTCGAACACAAAAATACTGCTTGCTTGCAATGATTCAGGTATGTTAACCCAACAACACAGACACAATGCTGCTTGACTACTCTTAAATGAACACACACTCTCACTATGCTTTGCATCAACTGGATCTTTATATTATCAAAACAATAAACATGATTAAGAAAAACAATGAATTGTTCTTGTCGCGAGTCGACTGCCGGACCAGCTGCAAATTGCTGTTAAATCTCTAGGGCCTCGACTCATGATACTGTGTGGTGGGCCTGGTCTAATGATCCCTCCTGACGGGACACCCTTACTCTGTGGAGAGATGTTCAACCATGCTAACAACAACTCATTCTATATTTGCTTGCCAGATTACTCATGCATTCTGATTATTTATTTATGGGAAAACACATTGCTGTAAGCTCAAAACCACAACTAACAACTTTCTCCTCGCTCTCCTCTGTGAAACAGGGGCAGAGACCGAGGTCAAACCTTTGGGATGAAATAAAAACAGCTAAACTCACCAGTCTGTGTTGTCAGAGATAATGAAGGAGGTCCCAAGTAGAGTTCGTGGCCCTTACTCAATGGGTAAGGGAAGTTTATTAAACAAATTGCAAAATTAATCCAAAGTCAAAAAGGATCTCACAGCAAAAAACTCAGCTGTCTAACCAAAAGCTCTATCTAGCAGTTCTCTCTAGAAAAAAAACAAACAAACCTCTCCTCCTGTGCCTTTTTAAAGCTCATCATCTGCTCCCCTCCTCCTTCATGAGCATCTAAAGGTCACATCTAGTTTTTTACTCAACAACAGGATGTCACATTTCTACTTTTCACTACACATAGCGAGGTTCTCGCTTCTTTGATCCTTAAAACACCTCTGGAGACGCTTCTCGCTTTGGTTAGCCGAGACACGCTTCTTCTCCGCTGTGGTTTTCAGAGGGCGTATCTGAGAGCTTCTGTTGTCAGCAGCATCCTTTGAAGGTCTGTGGTCACATCATACCCTTTGCAGGTGAAATCTGAGCCAAAGTTTATTCAACATTCATCAACTTCCCTCTAAGAGGCCTGAAGTATATAACATTTATGCATGTTGGCTTCAAAACACATCATTTACATTTTAATAGCATTTTTAAGATCTAATTCAAGCCGATTACAAGCCTAGTTCTACAAAACAATGTTTTCATATCATCAAGCATTAATCAAAGCTTTCTTCACTGGTTCCACAACCTGAGGCTGGACAAAAGGTTTCCCCCAGGACCCTGAGGCCCACTCAGGCCTCTAATCTTCAACAGTTCTCAAAAATGCATCAACTTCAAACTTTAATTTCTGTTTAAAATACATGCATTAAGCAACTAAAACTACTTCAAAACACTTGAACAGTAGGAAAGTAAAATTTCCTTTGTTCTCATTTCTATTATACAGGTGCTGGACTGCGGCTGAGTGGTCCAAAGTTATGTTCTCTGATGAAAGTAAATTTTGCTGGAAATCAAGGTCCCAGAGTCTGGAGGAAGAAAGGAGAGGCACAGAATCCATGTTGCTTGAGGTCCAGTGTAAAGTTTCCACAGTCAGTGATGGTTTGGGGTGCCATGTTATCTGTTGGTGTTGGTCCATTGTGTTTTCTGAGGTCCAAGGTCAACGCAGCTGTCTACCAGGAAGTTTTAGAGCACTTCATGCTTCCTGCTGCTGACCAACTTTATGGAGATGCAGATTTTATTTTCCAACAGGACTTGGCGCCTGCACAAAGCCAAAGCTTCTATTAGGCTGGTGAGCTTCTAATACATGGTTTAAGGACCATGGTATCCCTGTTCTTGATTGGCCAGCAAACTGGCCTGACCATAACCCCATAGAAACTCTATGGGGTTTTGTGAAGATGAAGGAATACACCAGACCCAACAATTCAGAAGAGGTGAAGGCCACTATCAGAGCAACATGGGCTCTCATAACACCTGAGCAGTGCCACTGATCGACTCCATGCCACGCCACATTGCTGCAGTAATCCAGGATAAAGGAGCCCCAACTGAATATTGAGTTCTGTACATGCTCATACCTTTTATGTTCATACGTTTCAGTTGGCCAACATTTCTAAAAATCCTTTTTTTGCATTGGTCTTAACTGATATCCTTGTTGAGTAAGGTCAGTTTGGATTGTCAAAAGTAGCATGCCAAAGCCCTGTGACCAAATTTTTATGTAAAGTAGTAAGTTGAAAAAGGCGAGAGAAAAACTCCTTTTTTGAGAAAACCTTCCTTAACACGTCATAAGGGGGAGCCCTTCCTCCTTAAACCTGCATGTCTCCAGCATCTGAGGCCTTCTGGGGAAACCAACCAATCAGCAAGCAACACATTATCATATTCATGTCCTGGCCGAGTGGGAGGGGTAAACAGCTTTTTTCGCAGCAAGGCTGATTTAGAATGGCCTGTATCAGGGCTCTTGGGACAGATGAAAGCCAAAAGAAAATTTCTTATGATTTTTAGAGGCTCAAAGCATTGGTTTAGATCGTTGATTAACTGCATTCTAGCTCCACTTTAAAGAAAATATTTGGCTGAATCTCAGAAAAAACTATTCACATGTGTTGAGTTTTCATGTGACTAGTCATGTGATTACTCCGAGAGAAACTTTTACCACAAGTTTGACATCGATATGGTTTCTCACCTGTGTGAGTTCTCATGTGACTAGTCAAGTTACTACTCTGGGCGAAATATTTACCACAAGTTTTGCATCTAAATGGTTTCTCACCTGTGTGAGTTCTCATGTGTGACGTCAAACCACCACTGCAAGTAAAACGTTTACCACAAGTTTTACATGGAAATGGTTTCTCACCTGTGTGAATTCTCATGTGTGTTGTCAAGTGACCAATCTGTGAAAAATATTTATAACAAGATCCACATCTAAATGGCTTCTGACCTGTATGAACCATTATGTGTGTTTTCAAGTAACTACTGTAATAGAAACATTTACCACAAGTTCCACATTTAAATGGCTTCTGACCTGTATGAATTATCATGTGTGTTTTCAAGTGACTACACTTAGAGAAACATTTACCACAAGTTTCACATCTAAATGGCTTCTCACCTGTGTGAATTCTTCTGTGACGAGTTAAAGCACAATTGTAACGGAAAGATTTTCCACAGAGTTTACATGAAAATGGTCCCTCAACTCTTTGAGCCCTCTTGTGCCTTTTTATTTTCTGACTGTCTGCACTGTCTCTGTGATCTTTGGTTTGTTGACATTTTTTATTTTGTGTCAGTTCCTCATTGCTGTTTGCTTCTGAGTTTTCATTCCTGCATCCATCCTGATCTTGGTTCTCAGCTTCAGTAGAACTCTGACACAAGGGTTGGTTCCTGTTTGGTTCTGGTTCACAGCAGTTTGCTTCTTCAGAAGGAGAAGTCACCATGAAGGAAACATTTTCCTGTTTCAGAATGAATTGCCCTTCATGCTGACGGACACAGAGTTCCTGCTGTTCCTCTTTGATCAGTGGAAGTTCTGGTTCCTTCTGGTCCAAACTGGAGGTGGTCTCCTGGTTTGAGAGCTGCTGGTCAGTCAGAACCTTCACCTTTTCCCAGACATAATGCTGTGGAAGTTGTGGACAGGCTAAAAGACAAAAGAATACATTATATAAAAGTTAGGGTAAGTTAGGGCAATTGACAAAACATTTGAGTCATGATCTGTCACAGGAGTTTCATAGTTAAAACCACAAATTATAAATGTACCATAAAATGACATTTTTCTTGTTTCTAATGGTTTTAAGCTACAGCAGCAGACAATTATACCTCCTTAATGCAAATGTAGAACCCTGTTGTGATCATTTGGATCAAAGAGAAAACTACGCCATAAACATACCTGCAAACTTGTCGTTTTTCGGCGAAAATCGCCGTTTTTGAAGCCAAATATAGCGTTCACGTGAATCGTATAGATCCGAAGAGTTTTTGTTTTGAGGGGAGGTCACCTGTCGGGTTTCAGCAGTCACTATGTGAGAATCAATCAGGGAAGGAGGGGATTCATCTTGTTCACAAACGATCTTTGTTTTAGCGTGTCAGTAACATGTCGTCATTTCTCATTTGACCAATCACGGAAAAAGACGCTTTGGCAGCGCCGCTCTCGCACGGCGCTCATACCTCACATGAGGAATGACCACCGTTGTTTCACTTTTAAAATCTTCGCAGCAGCTTTGAGCTTAAATTTTGTCAAATGAAACAAGTTCACCACTAAATAACACGGTTTTCTGTCGAGGACTTTAGCAGATTTACCTCCTTTCAGCCTTTAGAGATTTTTCCGAGGCTCGTGTTTTTTTTTTTTTTGCTTTGTTTTTTGAAGTCGAGTTCAGAGTTGAACATAACCACCGCCAGTATTTACCTCCGTTAAAACCTATTATTAACATAAATACTTTTTTTCTGGTGAGAAATGGCCACCAGCATGCATCTGGGCACCAGAAGATGGGATCCAGGAAGCTGGAGTACAAACACGAGATGAGATAATTTCATAATACTATAACATTTCTGTAGCACTAAAGCAGAGTTGTAACATTTTGCCCTTAGCAATGGTTTATTAAAGTATTCAAGCAAACAGCTGAGATAAAGCTGCATTTCCCTGCAGCTTCAACTCTTTCTAAACATTTAATCAGAACCAACTCATTAGAGAATCATAATCAGAATTGCCATATGTGCGAGAAATCACAACATTAGGAAATTGCTGCGAGCAGCAATGAACACAGGATGATTACAGTATTCTGAAATATTTTCAGATGTTTTCATGTTTGGTGTTTTCTGAGTTAGTCCCACAATAATTCTTAATTATATGATGATCCTAATAATTTCCTGATCATTTTTGTTAGGCATATTTTTTTTTTCTGACTGTCTAAACCTCATGGTGGGAAATGATTTGCATTGTGGCAAAAAATCACATTGATGATTTTTTGTAAGTATTCCAACAGATTATTGTAGCAATAAATAGTATGTAAACGTAAGAGGTCCCTACAAAACCCACTGATAACACTCTGCTGCACGAGGACCTTGTTCCGGGGGTGGGGGTGTTTGGGGGGGTCACCTTTTTCACACCTTATGAGTTTGCAGGTATGCATAAAACGAGGCATAATTTGATTGGCTATTTGTGTTTTGTCAACACAGTCTCCCTCCCTACTTGTCACAAATGGATGCTTGATCAGACTCCCTCTGAGTCACATACAGTTGCAAGAAATTGGATTTTTATGGATTTCTGCACAAATTGGTCATAAAATGTGATTTGATCTTCATCTAAGCCACAATAGGCAATCGCAGTTTGCTTAAACCAATACCCCACAAATAATTATGTTTTCCATGTTTTTATTGAACACACCATGTAAACATTCACAGTGTAAATGGAAAAAGTATGTGAACCCTTGCATTTAATAACTGGTTGAACTGCCTTTGGCAGCAATAACTTCAACCAGTTGTTTCCTGAAGTTTCAGATCAGACTTGCACAATGGTCAGGAGTAATTCTTGACCATTCCTCTTTACAGAACTGTTTCAATTCAGCATTATTCTTGGGATAGCTGGTAGTGTTGTACTTAGGTACCGACCTGGTACTACAAAAATGTAAACGTCACGGTACCAAGATTTCGTAGGTATCGGTAGAACCGAGGAGGAGTTTGGTGAGACCATGGAACAAGACTTCCGTACGGCTTCGAGGAGATTCTGGTCCACCATCCGGCGCCTCAGGAGGGGAAAGCAGTGCACTACCAACACTGTTTACAGTGGGGAGGGTGTGCTGCTGACCTCGACTCGGGACGTTGTGAATCGGTGGGCCGAGTACTTCGATGACCTCCTCAATACCACCGGCACGTCTTCCAGGGTGGAAGCAGAGTCTGGGGACTTTGGGTTTGGCTCTCCAATCTCTGGAGCCGAGGTCACTGAGGTGGTCAAAAAACTCCTCAGTGGAAAGGCTCCGGGGGTGAATGAGATCCGCCCGGATTTCCTTAAGGCCCTGGATGTTGTGGGGCTGTGTTGGTTGACTCTGCAATATCGCGTGGACATCGGGGGCAGTTCCACTGGACTGGCAGACCGGGGTGGTGGTCCCCCTATTTAAAAAGGGGGACCGCAGGGTGTGTTCCAACTACAGGGGGATCACACTCCTGAGCCTCCCTGGTAAGGTCTATTCAGGGGTTCTGGAGAGGAGGGTCCGTCGGATAGTCAAACCTCGTGATACAGCAGAAGCAATGTGGTTTTCGTCCTGGCCGTGGAACACTGAACCAGCTCTATACCCTTGGGGGAGTCCTGGAGGGTGCATGGGAGTTCGCCCAACTAATCTACATGTGTTTTGTGGATTTGGAGAAGGCGTTCGACCGCGTCCCTCGGGGGGCCCTGTGGGGGGTACTCTGGGAGTATGGGGTACCAGGCCCCTTGATACGGGCTGTTAGGTCCCTGTACGACCAGTGTCAGAGCTTGGTCCGCATTGCCGGCAGTACGTCGGGCTTGTTTCCGGTGAGAGTTGGACTCCGCCAAGGCTGCCCTTTGTCACCGATTCTGTTCATAACTTTTATGGACAGGATTTCTAGGTGCAACCAAGGTGGTGAGGGGATCCGTTTTGGTGGCCTAAGGATCAGGTCTCTGCTTTTTGCAGATGATGTGGTCCTGTTGGCTTCATCAAAACGTGATCTCTGGCTTTCGCTGGAGCAGTTCGCAGCCGGGTGTGAAGCAGCTGGGATGAGAATTAGCTCCTCTAAATCCGAGACGATGGTCTTGAGTCGGAAAAGGGTAGAATGCCTTCTCCAGGTCAGGGACGAGGTCCTGCCCCAAGTGGAGGAGTTTAAGTATCTCGGGACCTTGTTCACGAGTGAGGGAAGGGTGGAGCGTGAGATCGATAGGCGGATTGGTGCTGCGTCTGCAGTGATGCGGGCGTTGTACCGGTCTGTCGTGGTGAAGCGAGAGCTGAGCCGAAAGGACAAGTTCCGGTGCAAACGTGGTGTGTCTGAAAACACAGTTCTGGTTAAAGACCGGACTGAATTGTCCACACATATTCCAGAATGTCAATCTGAAAAGGGCTTTAGAGAGAGGGTGAGAAGCTCGGCCATCCGGGAGGGGCTCGGAGTAGACCCGCTGCTCCTCCACATCGAGAGGAGCCAGTTGAGGTGGCTCGGGCATCTGATTAGGATGCCTCCTGGAAGCCTCCCTGGTGAGGTTTTCCGGGCACGTCCAACCGGGAGGAGACCCAAAGGAAGACCCAGGACATGCTGGAGAGATTATGTCTCTCGGCTGGCCAGGGAACGCCTTGGGATTCCCCCGGAGGAGCTGGCCCAAGTGGCTGGGGAGAGGGAGGTCTGGGCTTCCCTCCTTAAGCTGCTGCCCCCGCGACCCGACTCCGGATAAGCGGGAGAAAATGGATGGATGGATGGACGGTAGTACCGAGGACCCGTCTAAACCCTGTCCTTGATGTGCATGATTCGCGCATTTACTGGGCGCGTGCAGTCGCTTCTAAACCAATGCTGCAGAACGCAGAGTGACGGCGAGCGGCGGACCTGATGTGGTAAATAAAGGTCATTCACGGAGACCCCCCCCCCCCCCCCCCCCCGCCCCGCCCCGACGGAGACACACACCCCCGCCCCGCTGTCACGGAGACCAACAGGAGAGACGCTTCGCTCCAGCAGCACCTCCCGTTCTCATGCTTTCTTGTATTTTTAATTCCAAAACTTGACAGGATGTCCAGACAGACCCCTGAATCCCTCTGTCAGCGCTTGTCATCAGGAACGTCCTGACACGACACTCATCTCCGCTGATCAGTGACGTAGGAGGCAGATTTAATGCGACATGACCATTCAGACTAGTCGCTTTCAAAAAATTTGCATATGTGTCAGAATCAGTACTACATAGAGTGTGGTGTGAATACTCCATCGTCTTTATTAACTATTTAAATCTCCTATACGTTTAATTAGGGTAACAAACAAACAGGATGACATAAAGGCGTTGACTGTTCACAGACCGGAGTTTTTCTTTTTTTAATGATTGTAATGTGTATCCAAAAGATTAACAACAATGTATGGCTCACTCTGTGTTTATGTCCTTAAAATCAGTTTGTCAACAAAACTGTTCTAACTAGATGTTCTTGTCTGGATAACTGGCAGGTTTACAAAAAATATATGAAAAAAAAACACAGTGCATTAAAAACATGTTATGATAGTAGTACAATAGTAATTCAATTAATTTTCTTATATAGCACTGATTCACAAAAGATATCATCTCAAAGCACTTTACAGGAAAATTAATGTTTGTTTTTTTTGTAAATTTAGTCTAAATAAAATTTTTGTTTGGTACCGAAATTGGTACAGAGAACCGTGGATTTTCACTGGTACCGGTACCGAATACTGAAATTTTGGTACCATGACAACACTAATAGCTGGAGTGAATTGCTGTCTTGAGCTCATGCCACACAGTATCTCAATAGGGACTGACTGGGCCACTCCAGAAGGCATATTTGTTTCTGTTTAAGCCATTTTGTTGTTGATTTACCTCTATGCTTAGGGTCGCTGTCCTTTTGCATCACCCATCTTCTGTTGAGCTCCGCTGGTGAGATGACCTTAAAGCTGTTGTAACGAATATTTAATCAAGCTACATAGAGCTAGCTACCTTGCAAACACGGTCCCAGAACTCTCACCCCTCCCGCTGGCTATAATGCCTAGGCGGCACCCCTTTGAATATGGGAACGCACATTGCCACAGTAAACAAGACAGTCCAAAATACTGGTCGCAGTTTCCATCCATCCATCCATCCATTGTCTTCCGCTTATCCGGAGTCGGGTCGCGGGGGCAGCAGCCTAAGGAGGGAAGCCCAGACCTCCCTCTCCCCAGCCACTTGGGCCAGCTCCTCCGGGGGAATCCCAAGGCGTTCCCAGGCCAGCCGAGAGACATAATCTCTCCAGCGTGTCCTGGGTCTTCCTTTGGGTCTCCTCCCGGTTGGACGTGCCCGGAAAACCTCACCAGGGAGGCTTCCAGGAGGCATCCTAATCAGATGCCCGAGCCACCTCAACTGGCTCCTCTCGATGTGGAGGAGCAGCGGGTCTACTCTGAGCCCCTCCCGGATGACCGAGCTTCTCACCCTATCTCTAAGGGAGAGCCCAGCCACCCTGCGAAGAAAACTCATTTCGGCCGCTTGTATTCGCGATCTCGTTCTTTCGGTCACTACCCAAAGCTCGTGACCATAGGTGAGGGTAGGAACGTAGATCGACCGGTAAATTGAGAGCTTCGCCTTTCGGCTCAGCTCCCTCTTCACCACAACAGACCGGCACAACGCCCGCATCACTGCAGACGCAGCACCAATCCGCCTGTCGATCTCACGCTCCACCCTTCCCTCACTCGTGAACAAGACCCCGAGATACTTGAACTCCTCCACTTGGGGCAGGACCTCGTCCCTGACCTGGAGAAGGCATTCTACCCTTTTCCGACTCAAGACCATGGTCTCGGATTTAGAGGAGCTGATTTTCATCCCAGCTGCTTCACACCCGGCTGCGAACTGCTCCAGCGAAAGCCGGAGATCACGTTCTGATGAAGCCAACAGGACCACATCATCTGCAAAAAGCAGAGACCTGATCCTTAGGTCACCAAAACGGATCCCCTCACCACCTTGGCTGCACCTAGAAATTCTGTCCATAAAAGTTATGAACAGAATCGGTGACAAAGGGCAGCCTTGGCGGAGTCCAACTCTCACCGGAAACAAGCCCGACTTACTGCCGGCAATGCGGACCAAGCTCTGACACTGGTTGTACAGGGACCTAACAGCCCGTATCAAGGGGCCTGGTACCCCATACTCCCAGAGTACCCCCCACAGGGCCCCNCGAAGCTCTCAATTTACCGGTCGATCTACGTTCCTACCCTCACCTATGGTCACAAGCTTTGGGTAGTGACCAAAAGAACGAGATCGCGGATACAAGCGGCCGAAATGAGTTTTCTTCGCAGGGTGGCTGGACTCTCCCTTAAGCCCCCTTCAGACAGGCCATGAAAAACGGAAATGTTCGGGACTCTGTCCGTAAGACGTTTGTGTCTGAATGCAAATATCCGGTAAACCTTTTCCTGAATTAGACCGGACGAAGCCCCTAGTAACAGGACCGGACTCGTCACGGACAAGGTGGCTGCTTCAGACTGGTGAGGTCGAGTTCCGGACAGGGAGGAGGAGGGGAGCGGGGGACGCTGGTGCGCACCTAGATTACATATATCACGTGACCAGGAAGGCAAAGTTTTTTAACACGTCTGACCAGAAAACTTCGCCACTTGGTCATGAATGTTTCCATATACGCCGGGTAGCTCGCTCCTGTAGCATGCGGCGAACCGTGGCAGCTCGCCTCCTACGGTACCGTCTCCTGGAAGTGAGACGGAGCGCATCACAGCGCTTCCGTGATTCCTTTATTAACCATTAAGCTTCATCATCCAGGTCTCTTATGAGTCTTCGTGTGCGCAGAATTGTGCTTAACGTAAGTCCGATCAGTGAGAGGAATTATATCACATACTAGCTTTGTTTGGGGAAATAACGCATGTACGCCCGCTGCATTATGCAATATCTGGGTACAGCCTTCCCACCCCCCACCCCCTCCCTCTCAGACGTCTGGAACTTTTCCCTGCTGTGTGAAGGCAGCCGAAAGGACAAGTTCCGGTGCAAACGTGGTGTGTCTGAAAACACAGTTCTGGTTAAAGACCGGACTGAATTGTCCACACATATTCCAGAATGTCAATCTGAAAAGGGCTTTAGAGA